>JADGIL010008019.1:0-10120 GCA_020352625.1 Cactoblastis cactorum | reverse complement strand
AAAACTCGTCCGTTACTGAGTGACAGACAACACACAGCCGAAACTACTGAACGCAAGAAGCTGAAATTTGTCATGTATGTTCCTTGGAGAGTGTAGGGGAGTACTAAGTATTTTTGGATATTCCACCTCGAAGAGGGTGAAATGAAAGGGATGAAAAACTTTCATAAGAAAATTAATCTACTTACGCAGCGAAGCCAAAAAGTAGTAAAAAAAATATGGGAAGCTATACTTATATCATTGAAAGTTACGCGAGAAAACATAACTAATGTATTACAGGGTGTATTATTAGGGCGAGTACTAGGAACAGCCGCGCCGCAACTTTCCTAGTACTCGCCCTGAAGATGGCCTTCTGAATAGGTCGAAACGGTCGTCGGCGTTACCAACTAAAATTAACGTGAGTTAGCCGTGTAATACACTAGGAAGCTATACTGTGAATAATACTGCATAAAAATATTGGTTTTGGGATTTCGTGAGCTCGTTTCGCTCGCTTAATTAGATGCTGTCCGTTCGGAAGTTTACAAAAACTAATTATCGTGCTGGAGCTTGTCAAACACAGTCGTTATCGGACGCGGGAGCCGTTCACCCCAAGTTTGTGATAACGTAAAATTAGATTGCTTTACATGCCTCTTATTGATATAATTACCATTTTATTACAGACTAGCCGACCCGTGCCCACTTCGTTGGGTGTAAAATATAGCCTATAGCATTCCTGAATAGTGTAGCTTCTCGACTGTGAAAGAATTTTCATAATCGGTTCAGTATTTCTGAAGATTAGCCCTTACAAAGAAACAGCCAAAGTTACAAAATTTACCTCTATAATATTGGTATAGATACAGTGTCACGTCTTTATTCCTTACAGGGTTGACTGAACCAATATTATTTTTATTACTAGCGATAAAAATTGCACGACCGTTTCAGATCAGAATATCAAGTTCATGAAATGCCAACAGCTTACAAAAAATATTTACGTAATTATTTGGAGATAGTTGAAGCCCTGGTGACTGGTCCGTCCAGTGACTGGGAGAGCCGGAGGTCCAACTTCCCCGCCCTCTGGGGAGGGCGGTGGCTTTTTAACGCCCGGCAACTTTTCTGTGACCCCGCGGGTGTTGCAATTGTCTGCCTGCTCGTTTGCCTCCCTCTTACATAATAAAAAACCTATGTACTGTACATACTTTACATACAGGTCAAACTGTTTTTGAAGTCTGTTAAAAATGGGAATTATTTTTGTGTCTCTCATTCTTAATTATCAGGTTCTTACATTATTTTGTAATGTAAACCGCTTCTTGCGGTCATTGTGTTAATGACTCCGAGATTTACATTTATTTTTTTATCAAAAGGCCTTCGGTAGTTTTGATAAGGTCGACGGCATGTCAAGTGGTCACTGGGACTACACTCCTTATATGAACTCAAAGTTGACGATATTTTAATTTTTATATGGTCTATTTGCTAGTTATTAACTAGCAAATTGACCATATAAAAATTAAAATATTTGTTGTTGAAACAAAAACAGAAGTACATCATCTGTGAAAATTTCAACTTTCTAACTTTCACGGTTCACGAGATACAGCCTGATGACAGACAGTCAGACAGACAGCGAAGTCTTAGTTATAGGTCTTAATAATAATAAATCCAGTTTTATCCTTCGTGTTACGAAAGGTCCTAAATCAAAACAATAATTTTAAAAAATGTCCTTATTTGATACATAGAAAATATATTTTATAAAATAATTTTACAAACTCACATTAAAATAGGTACTTCACAGATTTTATTCAATACAAATCTACAAAAATGCATTCCCATATACAGAAACCATTTCTCTCATAATTCTCTCATAGAATTTACTTTTATATTCAGCACCGATAGTTTTTGTAATATGCACCTTTTGCAAATATTCGTAAAGTCCATTAAAATTGCATATTTGGTGACGTGATACTTGAAGAGTTGTTTGGATTGAATATGAACCTATTTGAAAAGGAACTAAGGACGCTGACAAACTAGATTTTTAGACGTAGTAATAAAAATATTCCTGTAATGCCATATGCAACTCTCCCGGACCGCTTTCCGTTCTAAACCGATACAAACTGGCCACAATGTTATGACGTTTTATATTTTTAGAAACAAATGGTTCAGGCGTCATCGCCTTCCGGTGAACAATCCAAATTCAAATTTTTTTTTTTTTTATGAAACTTCAGATAAAACATACTAGAAACCTAACTGCCAGTATTGCTTAAATTCTAAGCTTAATGCTTTTATACCATAGATCACCTCCATACTGATCTGTGATCTAACCTGGGGGTGATCTGTATTTTATACTTATACTAGAGTAGAGTAATATTTATTGTCATTAACCGTTATTATTATTATAATCAAAGAATATAAAATGTTGGTAACAATAAAACGAATAAAAAATATACAAACTTTTTTTTGGTGATCATTTATTTCGTATTGTCTTTAAAAATAATTATATAAGGAAACATATATCTTTGTCCCTTTCTGGGTAGACAGGGCAGTCACCTATGAGTAGAATCCTTCCCTTTAAATTTTTCCCCTTGATCGACTTTAACGGGAAGATTCCACAGTTTTGGCCAGTATAGAAGTATGAATTTTAATATAGTCTTATAGTAAATGCGGAAGGAACAATAATTTATTAGCCAGAAGACATTGCAATAATAACGGGAATAGGTAGGATTATGGCGATCATTTGTGCACAGGACTCAACGGAGCGGAAAGCATTGTTTGTCTGTCTGTACTTCAAATATAATAAACGGGACCCTCTCGTCATGATTATACTTACTCAAATATATTATTGTATACTATTTGAAATATACGACTCTATATATCAAATGGTATATGACACGGTATAAAAAAAACCTACCATTGTTCTGATTTACCTTTATACTATTTACCTTTAGGTGCTTTATACTATACCTAACATATATTTAACATTTATGTACAGCACAGATAAAAAATAATGAGACGGCTTTGTTTTTTTTTTTATATTCTTTTGTCAACCTAACCTGTATAATCTGTATCAGTAAAACGTCAGTGACAGCCGATATTCAAATTTCTGAACGTTTTCAGATAATATATTATTAGGTACCCGCATAATATACAAAACGTTGACATCTTGAAACGTGTACAGAAAAGTCGAGAGGTATATTCAATAAAAATGTTTTACGATAGTCGAGTCATGAATTCTAAAAGTTTGAAGAATGTTTGGAGAGCTGGAACTAAGCAGGAGTTGAGTTCTGACGGTGTTCCACTACCAAAAGTATGGTGAGATTATGTTACCATATTTTTCAAATCAAATGCAATTGATTTAAACTAATACTGATTTTAATATGAGGACCTCCGTGGTGTAATGGTTAACATGCCGGTCGGCAGGTCCCGGGTTCGATTCCCGATGATGAATAATGATTATTTTCTGATTTGTCATCTGGTTCATCTAGGTATATATTCCCGTGAGAATTTCGAGATAAAAATGACCTAAGTTAAACTCAGATAAAGTAGCTTACCAATGGTAAAACATCATTGAAATCAGTTCAGTAGTTTTCTAGTTTATCTCTTGGAAACATGCCCTTTTCTTTATAAAATTAATATAATTAAATTATACAGATGACAAGCTTTTCCCGCGATTACACTCGCGTCTTGTAATTCCCGACCCCGTGAGAATTTTGCATAACCCCGTCTTAACAAGCACCTACCTCTTAAAAAGAAACCTCATGCAAAACTGAAGACCCCTAGCACTTCTAGTTTCTAAGATTTCGTGATGAGTGAGTGAGGCATTTATGAATATAAAGTGCTACCGTTTTGTCTACAGCCAGATATTGGACAGTTGGATAGCAAGCGGTTACCAGGACCCTTGCCGGCGGCTGTCCCTCCGAGCCTCATCCATACTAGTAGATGGTGCGGCAAAACTGTATAAAAAAGAGTTGAATGATTTAATAGAAGGTACTATGGTCTTTAAAATATCGTCATACTAAAACTCATTGCAAATTAGCCTTTCTTACCGCAGAACAGAGTTAAGTTCAAGAACTTCAATACAGCTATACTGTGAACGAAGTTTCGTAATGATGTAAAAAAAAAAATTGTTCTTTTCTTTTCTTTACTGTGGCAATCAAACTTCTTCTTAAAGCTTATTTTTGCCAGTGTCGAGTTTTAATATAGTATTTACAATTTCATTTCGCGCGCATCGCCTTCTTATTCTTATCTACATCGTCGCCATTTTCATGAAATCAAAAAAAATTGTTAATTATGTCACTTATTCAAATTATTTTTTATTACAAGCTTAATGTCATACTAGCTGATCCTGTTTTTCCAAAACCAAAATATTATATAGCCAGTTCGAACAAACGATTTAGAAAAAAGAGGCTGAAAATAAATTGTTCGTTTTCAGATGTATATACAATGGAATATCAAATGATCACTCGAAAGAGACGATACGATGAAACAGATCGTAAGTATTTCAGGCTACTCGTATTACCAATACCAATAAAGAAAATAAAATAGAATTTTCTGAAAATAGAACTTCGACTTAAAAAAGTAAAAAGCTATTTGTTACACTCGTTCCAGATTTGAATACTGAAGATTTTGAGCAATCAAATGACAATGAGAGCTCCCCTGAGCTCAGCGCGTCAACTGTCAAGTGTGACAGTTATGACGTAAACAAAGGCGGGAAATCGAAGAAAAATAACATGCCGGTTCGTATTTTGTGGTTCTCTTTTTTTAATGCTTTGATGAAACATAAAAGTTAGTCAATTGAATATGATAACACGCTTTTTGACGTTATCTTTTTGTTTTGATATTAATATTTTCAAAAACATTTTACGCTTGTATTATTTACTTTTTTTAAATTAAAATATTGAAAAGCTAGAGAACGACAAACACATAATCGTCTAAAAAATTACAACTAAAGTTATGTTTTTTAGGATCCACATTTAAACCGATGTAAAAAGAAAAATAATGAGATTTCCAAAACCGTCACACCCGAGACAAGACGAAACAGACGAACAAAATCAAATATCGAAGAGTTGCCGGTTGGACAGATATTTATTTATGAAAACCCGACGTCTAACGTTCCAAGCAAAATAATAGTGGGTAAAATAAATCCAGGCGTTACGAAAAATATTAAATTTTGAAATAATCCTGTAATTTAATAACTCTATGACTTTTCAAACTTATTCATTAAGCTATAGCTAAAAAAAACTGTGCTAAGCATTTCAATTTTCCTTAATTTCATAGTTAATCAAGTCCTATAAGACACGTAAACTGCAAAATTAACAAAGATCTGTTATAATATATTATTTCTAAAATTACTTATTTTTATTACAAATATCCTTTTTGTAAATAATCAAGCAAGAGATATGCTTTGTCGGTTAACAATCTACAAAAAAAATTCAGTCCTGTAAAATGGAAACTTGACATTTTATATCACATGTTTATTATTCAAATTCCGAGATTTTCTTTTAAAAAAATATTGTATATTGCACAGAGAATAGCAATATTTATGCTAAATATATCGTTTCCCGCGGAAATACGAAATATCCTGAGCGTTCCTGGAATGGAAAATACCGAAATAAGTTCTGTGACGCTTGCGTATAAAAACCTTTTTTGTTTAATATTCGAGTAGCGGTATTTTATGTTAATTTAAAAATATATGTATCGTATTGTATTAATTTTATAACTGTGATTAAAACGTGTACATACTTATAATTTCGTTTGAAATATTACCTAGTTTAAACTCATACGCCATACTCCGTCCGGTGAGTGGGAGGGCCGGAGGCCCAACTTCCCCGACCTTCCCAAATGGGGAGAGCGGGGGTTTTTATAGGCCGGCAACGCTTCTGTAATCCTGCGGGTGTTGCAGTTGTCTATGGGCGACGGTGATCACTTAAAATCGCGCGCGAATTTGAAGTTATCATGCGATTTTTAAATAGGATGTTTCGTTATACATCATGAGTACGATGTTTGTCTACGCGGACGAAGCCACGAACACTACTAATAGGTTTTATTTGAAATAGCTTTAGTGAAAAATGTAAATAAAAGTTATCTATGTAAAATTAATCCCACTATCTATCCAAAAATTGATTGGCATCTATCAAAAACGTATAGAGTTTCGTAATTACGACATAATATCATGAACGGAAAAATACAAAATCCTTTTTGAATGAAAAGCATTATTGACAGGGGCATTGTAGTCTATTGTAACAGACTTTAATAAATGACCTTTTTGGTCGATTATATTGATAACGGTACCCCATTGTGTACATTTTTAAAGGACTGTTTTTGGTTTGACCATATTACTCAACCTTGGCTATTTTTGAACCATACCTCCACCATGTTCAAAGATATATAATATGTATATTAGGCTAAAAAGCATACAGCAGGCATACCACTACATAATTTGTAGATTTTTCTTTGTTTGTACTTACTTTTATATTATTATATATAATATATATACTATACTTAATTTTAATTAGGTATACTTACAAATAAAAAAGAAACTAAAATGTATCATAACAATTATCTTGAAATGACCACATTAAAACGAATACAGATTTGTTCTGGTTTAAGAATTATTTAAATTAAAATATTCATCATAATTATGCTTATTATAGTGCTTTCCTTATCCTTGAACGACCTGCACCTCTAATTAAAAAAATAATATTTATAATATCGTCTACATAAAAAATGTATTAACAAAAATGTTGTATAATAATAATATAATATGTCGTACAACTAGAAGTCCGAATGAAAATACATAAAAAAAAACAAATAATCGCCATGTCAAAAGCTAAAACACGAAAAATCCAAATTCGTACAAAGCTAAATGTTCGAAAACTTCAATAAAGTCCGCCATTTTTATTTCGTATTGCTTCTAGAATGTTCTCAACTGCCCGGGGTAATGGACGTCGAGAAAAAGGACCGACTGAACCGGTCTGAACAAAACTACATGACAATATGTTCTTTCTTCTAGATATGACACATTTTGTCTATATCTAACAAATAACTAACTTATTGTACGACAGCAAAACAATGTTTGGCGCGAAAGGAATGAACAAGGCGCGCCCTATACCCAGCAGTGGGCTATTAGAGACTATAAGGTCCAAAATTGTGTAAGTAGCCTGAATTGTTACGCACACAACGCATGGAATTTAAGTAATTGAACTCTGTTCATGTTACGATCCTATACAAATCGGCGAAAAGTACCTACTTTTCTTTATATAACAACTAGTACTTTTTGTAGTGCACTTTTTACAACCGACGCCTGAATGGTCGCGCGGCGGGGGTGGTGATTGGGAGAGCCGGAGGCCCAACTTCCTCGCCCTCCCCAGGGGAGGAGAGCCGGAGGCCCAATTTCCTCACCCTCATCTGTCTAGCCCAAGAGGTAAATATATATGTATAAATACATAAATATATAGGGGCAAAATAACACTGATTGATTTAGCCCCAAAGTTCGAGACATGTGTTATGAGATACTAACTGAACGATACTATATTTTACTACAAATACGCATATCGATAAACATCCAAACCCAGGTCAATCAGAAAAAGGTCATTTTCTGTCACGAAGTTCCTCAAAACTTGAAAACAACGTGATTTGTATAATATATGTATGTACACATTAGCAGGGCTGCCATTTCCAGCCACAAAATTCTTTGACAAACAGATGTACTCTATAAGTATAGCGATAAACGCCACATTAGCTCGCAATGTTTAACCAGAAACATATTGACATGCTCGCTTCGCATGCATTTCGTGTACACTTTAGTTTTTAAAATTTTCAGCTTTAAAACTGCCAATTTCTGATTTGACAAGCGCTTTGAGGCTTGCTGGGTTGAGAACAAATTACCTTCAATTTTTTTTTTTTAATAACGAAACAGGCAAGCGGCACAGATTTTTTTTTATTTAAGAGGGAGGCAAACAAGCAGGCGGGTCACGTGATGATAATGGGATGATTGGGTTGTATATTAATAAATCTTCGTCAATCTGTTACTGTCATCACTCATTTTAGCACCAGAACTACATTTTTATGGACCATCCTGTACATCGAAGCTTTTACGAACGAATGAACTGATACGTAAAATTTTAATGCGAGCCTTGTTCGACAACGCAATAACATGTAAGTACACGTACTTACGTGTAAGTGCTTATAAAATGTTAGGTTCTGGATAAATACTCCATTGCTCTGGCAATTTTGAGATAAATGTATATTTTTTAGATTCGCAAACAGTTCGCTACAAGTTACAATAACCATACTAGCGGTATGGAGCCTGCATGCTTTTTTTGCCTGCAGCATGAATAGGCCGGCTCGTCCGGGGCAGTACCCACAGAAGACCGACGCCTGAATGGCGGCTATCAGCCGCCATGCTCCGTCCGATGAGTGGGAGAGACGGAGGCGCCACTTCCCCGTCTTCCCCAAATGGGGAGGGCAGGGGTTTTTTATAGGCCGGCAACGCTTCTGTAATTCTTATAAAATAGAGATAAATTATAAACAAAAAAAAAACAAAAAAAACGTGATTGTGTGTCTCAGTAATACGAATAGGCATTACATCAACGTGGATACTCAAACGTACACTTCGTAAAATATATATTAATATTTAAATATTATCAAGACCTTCTGACATAATAGGGACCGAAATTGCTTGAGTTTCGTTCAGCATTTCTTCTCAATAGTGGTCGTTCCAAAATGCTGGTACTTAGTATATATGCCTATGGAGGTCTAATTTCTAAATAAATATTTTGATTTGATTTTACAGGAAACAGCCTATGGACGCCAACATCACCAGTGATGTCATGCAGACCCTGAATCTTTCTAGTTCCATATAATTGAATGAAACTTCAAAGGGTCGTATCCTTTTAGTTCAACAAACATCCCTCTCACTGGCACGTGTCCAATTCTATGTATGGTAAGTATTTACTGGGAATGTAACGGGACCACATCACACTGTCATAGTACTGTTTAAATTTTCGCAAACTTATTCGTTTTTGACATCAATCATTCCATATTTTATACGCGTCCCAAAATTCCAGTTACCGTGAAAATTTTCCATGTACCTAGGTACGTCCTATATCTTTAATATCATTATGTTTCTCCATAGCATAATCACGGGCACAGTGACCCGAACTTTTGCGAGGCTTGCGTGGGGACACAAGTTCAACATGAAGAGGCTCTTTGGAGAGTTTTGATGTGATAGAGATGAAAATTGATGGACAAGAAAACTGGGCTATGCGATGATATTTGGATGGACAGTAAATGGGCTATGGGCTATTTTAAAAGAATTCGGTCACCTGCCATAATCACTATTTGAATGACCAAACGTGGCAGATGGTGACTCGCCACTCACTAAATGGGCCCTCCGAATCACTCACCGTGATTGGCGACAGAGGGGCAACATTGGTGTGGGTGGCTAAGGGTGTAGAGTGGTGAGTCTGCGGGGCGCAAAGTCGTAGTATTTCAGTCGGACGCCCCCGGTCTTTTGACATTTAACACTTCCACCCTTCAAGCATATACATAGCTCTTGCGACTGCACTCCGACCGGCCAGTGAAGGCAAGCCAGAGGGTCCTGTTACCTCTCGATTTCCACTCCGACCTTGGGGAAGGAAGGTCGAGGGCGAGGTATAGGGGCCTCTCCGGGAGGACTTTACTAGCGGTGTGATAGACCGCCGGAAGTACAGAAATGTCCTCCCTGACGAGTCATTGTTGAAAAATATGAATAAGAATATATTTCTACATGTTTTTCGGACAATGTTATTTGATAGAGTAGGTATTCGAACATTTTCCAAGTAGTAATTTAACCCACATTTACTGACTTGAAACAAAATTTTTATTCTATTTAGTCCACATCGAAATTAAGTACATATACAATCATAATAGCATCGTAATCATAATAGTGGCATTGTGAGTTTTTTAAAAGTAGGTTACTACTTAAATAAAAATTGCATGCGGTACAAATTGGTAAATACAACGATGTCTCATTGATTTGTTTGTCCCGCCTGCAATTATTTAAAATATATACATTGTGTATTGCAAACGATTGAACTAAATTGTAAAGCTTGTTTTCCCCTTTTTAGTCAGTTATTAGCATTTGCAGTCGGGTATTTTGTTTTTTTTTTAAGTA
>JADGIL010007978.1:3750-22034 GCA_020352625.1 Cactoblastis cactorum | reverse complement strand
AGTTACCTTTTTTGCTGCGTACCTTCAGTTATCTGATTTAAGATTAGGTGCAAACTCTAGTGTCGCGTTTTTTATCACCCTCTTAGATTTTTTCGAGCATGGATAATGTTGAAAGTTTTCTTTGTACAAAAATTTCTCGTGCAATAAATTTGTTCTTGGGAGCGTACGTAATTACCCGTAGCAGTTTTGGCGAGATATTCATTTTATGTTCCTCTTATTACATAGAAGCGCCACTTACAAGAAAAATACTTTGAACGTGTTTCTCGTTCCTGTTTCAAAGAATTTTGTATTTTAATATGAATTTCAGACAAGGCGTTTTACTGCAAATTTTATGCTTCATATACCATGATTTAAATTGATATGCCTGAAATAAATGACTTAATTTTAAAATTATGTAACCTTAATATTTAACTATTTTTGTTACTTATATGTATCCAAAATGTAACCCAACTTTGATTCCTTATCGATGCTGAAATGTATAGTCCTTTAAAGTTTATTTGTAAATACCATCCATATATTCATAAATCCATTCAGAACTTAACTCAGTGAATAATTTTATTAGTTATGTAATAATACTTTCAAAACTTAGTCACTAATACTACACAATTAGAGCTCTTTATATCTAATCTCGCGGTAGATGCGTAGTATGCTTATGGTAGTTTGTATGGGTATATCTATGGGAGGTGCATTCCGAAGCCCGCCAAAATCATAAGAAAAAAAACAATTATTTAAGAATCCCAACAATATACAAAATCCTACAATGTATTTAGGAAACCCTAAATGTATTTACACAAATATATGTAAATGATTTTTACCAATTATTATCTTATATTATATTTACATTTCATTATACTATTTGCCTATTTTACGAGTAGATTATAAAATAACCTATGACATTATTTACATTTTTCAAAATACCGGCCAAAGGGTGAAGCCGAAGGCGGCTCCCATCAATATACAAGGCGAACAGTCTTAACTTGATAGTCGTATAGTTTGTTTTTTTTTTTAATTTATTTGCCATGTATTTTAAACCATGCGTAATATTATTTTTTAAATAATTGTACCTTTTAATCTAAGTACTATAAATTATCCTCGAATAAACACTTTTTCGAACAGGAGACCCGTTAAGTCCGTTAATTATTTTTTACTGAACCGCATTATCAACTATTTAGTATTGAATTTAACATAATGATTACAATGGCCATAAAAGTTTTAAAGGTCAAACTCTCAACAACAAAATTCTAACAGGCTATTAAACAAAAGAACTAATAAACTCACCATGCTTGCCGTCTGCGGCCGCGACCACCAGGAAGAGGAGTAGTATCCCCCCCCTCGCCATCTTACACTCGTGCACGCATCACCTAAAACAATAACGCTATTTGAATAAGGGAGGTTTACACCTTCTGAACTTATTGATTTGTGCTCTAAAAATAAATGTATGGGTATACGTAATTTAAAATTTTCTGATGACAGATGATTCTATTAGGTGTAGGGCTCTAAAATGTTATATTCCTGTAAATAAAAAGTAAATAAGATATCCTTTTTTTATTGAAATTAGTTTTTGAAATAGATTTAATTTTCGTTTTATGTTAGTTTCTAAATTGTATATTTTAGTATAATTTTTAGTTTAGTTTTAGTTTCTATATTTAGTTTAGTGCCAGTTATAATTTGATACTGCTGCTAAGAATTAACATAAGCTCCTTTAAATTTGAATTTATACATTAAATTATTGTTTATCCTATATTTAAAAGTCAGACTAATCTCAAAGGCAACAGAAGAATGTTATCATACATAATGTTACATAATAATGTTAATGTTAGTGCCATAATGATATATTTTAATAACATTATTGTAAAACGAAATGTACTCTTAGTGCATAGTAATTATAAGTATTATAGAAGAACGTTTTTCCTAAGGATTAATGTTGCAAATATTCTTTTATATTTCCATTAGCTTGTTTTTACCCTATTTCTATGATACAGAATGTTCAGAAGCTACCAATTAATTTATTCACAAAATTTTTATATTGACCAACCTGAAATTTTTAAACATCAAAGTGTTTTATTTTTCTGATTTCATTATCGAATTCATGAATTCATTATACTATTATTTTTTGATTACTTTTACGTTTTTCCGTGACAGATTTGTTACAATCTAAGTCAAAGGTGTAAAGAAAGGAACTAACGGTTCAGATACAAAAGAATAATCCATTGAAAGTTGGTCAATATTTGAACTGTATGGAGGGCAACGCGCATAGCTGGACAATGGTCCCTTGTAAGTAATTGGTTTTTGTCTTTGAGTACACATAACATTTGGAGCAGCCTTGCATGCTCAGTGTATTGTACTAGCTATTTGAATGTTTATTTTTTTTTCTTGTTAAACTGCCCAATGTATAAGAGTATTTATTGGTCCCAAAATATTTTTTTTTGGTTTACTATATATAATTATTGAATAGATACATTGTTAAAATTTTGCAAGCTTGTTAATATTGCTCCTAACATGATCTTGATACCGAACATTATCTCGGTTAGATCCTCAGCAGTGACGCCTCAGAGCCCGAGGTCCGCTACCTAAACTAGATTTTTGTTTTTTTATGTCAGAGGGAGGCAAACGAGCAGGCGGGTCACGTGATGTTAAGTAATCACCGCCGCCAATAGACAACTGCAACACTCGCGGGGTCACAGAAGCATTGCCGCCCTATAAAAACCCCCGCCCTCCCCAAATGGAGAGGGCGGGGAAGTTGGGCCTTCAGCTCTCCCACTCACCGGACGGAGCATGGCGGCTGATAGCCGCCATTCAGGCGTCGGTATTCTGTGGGAGTATTTAGTGAGGATACTGGTTTTCACATAGAGCGACCTATCAACTCAAAGGGTGAATTATCTGACTACCATCTACTTATTGGCCCTCTGACCACTGCAACTCAGAAGGTAAACCAGAACCAATCCTTGAATAGGTATATACTAATGCTAGACGTTCGGAACCCACAGCTTTCTTTTCTTTCTTTTCGGATAATCAAGTTAATTAAACTTGCAGTATCCTAACCAGGCTAGAAATAAGTTTTTTTTACAAAGTTACATCCTGTGAAATTCAGGCCCACGACACAAGGCATACGCCTTGACTGCTGGACCACGAAGGCAGTCAAAATAACTGTAATAGTTATGTACCAAAAATATATATGTAAAATTTAATTAAAAGCGTTATTAAACGTTAATTCTCGTAAGGTAAGAGTACAGAGACTGAAGCTGTTTGAAACTAAAACGAGAAATTTCTTGGCAAAGACACAAAAATATTTTAATGGCCGTCTGGTCATATTGCGGCTACTTTATGGTCTAACGTCAATAACTAAAAGCATGATAATGTAAAAATAATGTATGTTCTCTAAATAAAACATCAATATCTTTCTTGTACGACACACCAGGTCATAAAGATATATTATTCTGGAAATGTATTTTTACCAGTTAAAGTTTTCTACCTAACCAAAATCATATACCTGTCTAAAAATCCATTTGGTCAAAAACAAACCGTCAATCATAAGTTACAAAAACGACACATGTTATGGAATGCCTACAAATTATATATAAATACACATAATAATATATTATGAAAATAAAAAGCATAATACGGTTTTCCGGTATGTGATCCGTCAAGTCGAGACGTCTCATTGTAGTTACCCAACATTTTGTGTCTCTGTAGCGTATCTAATCGTTACATTACAAGTATTTTGGAAAAAAATAAATCAATCTTATTATTTACTGACGTTGTGGCTTAGAAGTTGCTTTGAAAAATAGTACCGTTAAATCTTAAGGTTGTACCGTATCGAATCATATTTTAAACTTGCGGCTGCATAATATTTTTTCTAATATCTTTTGCCGTTTACACAAAGGTCCATTTAGTAGACATTGTAGTTCAAACCACGATTATTGTTATATAGAAAACACTCATAAAATAGTTATATTTCTACAAGTAATTTCAAAAAATTAAATATTAGATTGAGATGAATTTAGTTTGGTTTACATGGTACTTAACAATATTTTACTGTAAAGCTTTTACAAATTTTATTTTGTTAGTTAATTTTCATTTTTATCCATTCCAATTTTTATCATATCTAAGGAGTAATTATATTTTTTGTTTATGACGGGTATCCCCGTCTTAGACTTAAGCGACTTGACTTGAGCGGACTTAGATTCACCCATAGTTTATTGCGAGTGATATGTGGCTTATACCATGCTTGATGGAAAGCAACGATGTCTATGGCAAGTAATATCTATTCATTATTGCCTGAAAAGTCCATAAATGAAGCGTATTCGATTTTTTTTATGTAAGAGGGTGGCAGACGAGCAGGCGAGTCACGTTATGTTATGTGATAACCGCCGCCCAAAGACAATTGCAACACCCGCCAGGTTACAGAAGCGTTGCCGGCCTATAAAAAACCCCGCCCTCCCTATTTAGGGGAAGTTGGGCCTCCGGCACTCACCGGACGGAGCATGACGGCTGATAGCCGCCATTCAGGCGTTGGTCCTCTGTGGGAGTGTGGTACTTCCCCGGACGAACCAGCCCATTCATGCTGCAGACTAAAAAAGCATGCAGCAGGCTCAAACCACAACAAAATTTGTACATTATATAGATACCACTACATTCGAAACCAACAACGCAATCTTTTCGCTTTGCATGAACATTTATATGAAGACAGTTTATCACATCCACTTCAAGATATAATCCTCCTATCTAGTATCTTAAAATTCCCACAGAAATGAAACCGTGTATGGGACATTTAATAATACATGTAAAATAATAATGATATAGTATTTTTTAAAGTTTAGTTTAGTTTTATTTTTAAGTTTAAATTAGTTTTGACTTTAAGTTTATTTTATGTACCAATTTAGTTGTCTAAATATTTAGTAAAATAAAAAATATAATACCTAAGTCAATATCCAGCTTTTATGCACAGTGGCAGTTAATCTACCCGTTGTAAAGACTGAGATAGCGCGCGTCAAATAGAGATTAACAAGATTAGTGTTAATGTGAACACATTAACATGATTCATTGCATTCTTTGTAAATCCTCTGAGAGGATTACTCATTTTTTGTCTTTACACTAGTTTTAAACTTAGATCTTAGATCCCATCAATCGATATGGTGAGTAGGAGAGCCGGAGGCCCAACTTTTTTTTTAGGCGAGGTTTTTTATAGGCCGGCAAAGCTTCTGTAACCCCGCGGGTGTTGCAGTTGTCTATGGGCGGCGGTGATCACTTAACATCACGTGACCCGCCTGCTCGTTTGCCTCCTCTGACATAAAAAAAATATATATACAATGCAATTAAATGTTAAGTTAAATAAATAAAATAGACGCATGATGATTTATGTATAACCGTTATTAATGCGTAAAATTATACAGATATGGTATATTTATGGTGTTATTAATTAATGTAACTAATTTAAATACTAGATAATTTATATTATCTATTTTAAACAATAGATAATATATAATTGAAAAATATCTTAATAAGTTAATCCTGATCAATATTGGCAATAAGGTCTAATTATTAAACATTTTCATAAATATTAAACTGGAAAAATAAAATGTTTACTATCTTATTTCTATTGAGGCACTTTTTTGTAAAATTACAATATTAAAAGGCGGTTCTTCAGTATAAACATTTTCTTGCCACTTGTGATCCCAATTTCCAAAATCAGTTTACAAAGTATCGAATTTATCGACACTGTGTTTACAAGTCATCAGGCTAATGAAAAGTTAAACAAATCGAATCCGAAAGATTCGGTTGGTAAATTAGAATTTGATTAACCATTTAATTATTTTATAGGTCTGTTTGCTGAAATGAGAACTCCAGGGAAACTTTTAAATTTGTTTGTTTAGGAGTTAGAGGAATCTGTAAAGGTGTTTGGTTTTTTAATTAAATTTTGGAAGTTGAACTTTCTTTTTTAAGCAGCATTTAAAACGCTTTAGCTGCTTCGGTTTTTGTACAGATTGCAACTAGCAACCTGTCTCTATATTTTTTCGACAGCCCAATTTCCCCGCCCTCCCCATTTGGGAAGGGCAGGAGTTTTATAGGCCGACAACGCTTCTGTGACCCCGCGGGTGTTGTAGTTGTCTATGGGCGGCGGTGATCACTTAACATCACATGAACCGCATGCTCGTTTGCCTTCCTCTACTATAAAAAAAAAATTCCATTCCACTAATAAGCTCTTTATTATGCTAAGTGTGCCTTTCATCTCGCAACTCTTGGCTCTGTCTACTCCGTTGGTATAAAGACGTGTTAATGTATATATTAAAAATAAATTACAGTATAATAATAAGGTTCAAGATCGTGTCGTTCATGTACTAAAGTGATTATACTTAGATCACGTTTTTTGTATCAGTTTCAAGCGAGCAATCTCGTTGGTATGGCCAGCCACGTAAAGATATAAAATTCAATTAGCTGACCTCAAAGGGCTCGATATTTCTATGGGAAATGAACACAAAGTATAGTTGGCAACAAAAGTGCTTGAAAGTTATATTGTTAAAATCTTCTACTGAGCCTTTATTAGAAGATAGAAGAATTGCTAAGAATTTTAATTTACCTTATGATTAATTTTTATTTTATCTAGGACTCCCAAAGTAAGAGAAACATGTTAAGAATTACATTTAATTATTTAATGGTAATCGTATTCAATATGTGGGAAAATACTTTTGTGTGAAAATATGGGAATAACGAATTTTTCCAGAGTTGGGATCTAGAAAGATCGATTTTTTGCCCCCTTGAGCACCTTTATACCAAACAACGAAATCGTTAGAGCCGTTTCCGAAAACGCGTGACAAATATATAAATATTGCTCGTTTAATAGTATATAATACTTATAGGATAATTATTTCTTAAGTTTACGCGAATATTAGACATTGAAATGAAACAAATTTAACGGATTTTATCGCGGTTTAATCACTACACACAAAGTATCCGAAACGTCGGAGCTCAATAAATAGTTACACATTGAGAACTTAAAACAGTATAACCGCGATAAAATCCGTTAAATTTGTTTCATTTCAATGACTTATAGGATAAATAGAAAAATACCGATTACGTGTTCAATCGTTATTCCGTGACTGTTTCATAATTAAAATTGATAAGAATGAAAAAGGAAAGAATTAAAAAGTATCATGTCTACTGACATCTGGTATTGTAGATGCCTTTTTAATGACCAACGAGTTTGTGACGATTGTACAATAACTTATGAGATCTTATCTGTGTTAGACTGTACTTCAACGACTCTTGTGATACACAATCGAAGGCTACAAATTAAAGTGGAGGTCACTCGCGTCATGAATACTCGATACCTTTTGAATTTCTTATAATACGACTAATTACGATACGAACATTTCTGCTATATCATCACATTTTATTTCAACGCGATTTGTTGAAAGCCAAATGTCGTGTCTTGGTTTGTTGAATATGTTTTTTTTGGTTTTGTAATAGTCAGGCTATCAATGTTAATGATTGATAGTGAGTTTTTATTCTTTTTGTAGCTTAGTGAACGTAAAAAAATTAACAAATATTTTTTCCGCATGTATTTATATCCATCATTAATATTTCTGTCAATTAATGGCAATTAGCAAATTATTGAATATGTCGTAAGTTAAATTTTATATGTGTTTTTCCTTTAATATATTTTTTTAATGTTATACTCGTAGTTACATTTTTAATTTTTTTTGTTAATCATAAAGTAATTTTGTAAAGGTCTCGTAAAAGAAAACAAAACATCGATATAAGCTGAAATCCACAAGGATAGAAACTTATTAGAAAAGTACTTATTAAAGTTTTGAGTTAATTTGTAAAAACATCATACAAATCTGAATATAATTAATTAATCAATATAATTATTACGACAGTGAATTTCCATATTGGTACCTGTAGGAGCTTTTTCCACGAAGATTGTAGAAGTTAGTCGAGGAAATGTGTTTAAAAAAGGGATTTCTCATTGCCAATGGGTTAGCAACATTTTACTATATCTGCTTTTCCATTCCACTAAATAGCCGCTAAGCGTGCCCTTCGAATCTTGGCTCTGTCTACCCCGTAAGAAATAAAAATGTAATACTGTATCTGGATGCATTCAAATTATCAAGCAGCAAACTCCGCTGTTTGCTACATTCTAGCTAGTATTAAAGCTGGGCTTTTCTCGTTGATGTTAATTATACACGTAATATAATAGGTATACGGTAGATGATAATAATTTTATTCGTTTTATTTTTATATTTATTTCAAATTGGCTAAAATATTAAGAACAATGGCTTAAAAAAACAATTAAATACTAAAACACAAATATACAAAAAATTAAGGTTACATATAATAATCCAATATGACAAAAATGAGTACAACTTTTAATCATGTTCTTAAATTTTTTACATCTAAAACCGTTATTATTTATCGCATAAGAACTTCTCTAAAAATAAAAGACACTTAAGCATCTTCAGTCCTAATAGCCAAACACGCGTTTATTTAACGTTATCGAGTTAAATAAATTGAATAAAAATGTAAATTCACTATCATACGCAGTTAAGTTAAAAGCTGAAATGTTAAAACATGTGGTTTCAAACCGTAAGTGCAAGTAAAGGGTAGTTATTTTTTACGATAAAGGCGTAATAATCTTCAGAATACGAGCCTGTTATTAGGTTTTATTTAACCAGATACTTTCGTAAGTATGCTATAAAATGGAAAGGGTAGTTTGGTTTGGATTGTTTAAAAAAACAAATAATATATGTATTCTAGTTCCCATTGTCTTTCTTTAAAGATACTTATGATGGTAAATTACTCTTGGTATTAAATGATATATTGTAATGGTAGAATTTTGTAGACTTTGTATATACTAAAAGATAAAAAAAATGGTTTATTTTTTGTTCGTTCTACACAATTTTGTCCTAAATTAAAAATTCTCGGTTCGTTCCAAACTATATGGTTGTTTCGCCTCATTATAGCTATTTGTGCTTTTGGCTACATCTATCAGATAAGGCAATAAATAAAAGTTAATAAACCTATTATTAAAAGAAAATAAATTTGTAGTTTATCTCCAGCAAATTAACTTTAAAATCAAAATATTTATTCAAAAATTAGAACTTTTTCACGTCACCAATTAATAAACATTTAAATATCATTCAAGCTATAGACTACCAGCTTTAAAAAAATTAATGATATTTCCAAGCAAGCTAAGCAAGCAAAAGATAAAACAACAATTCCTTCGTTAACTAACCAAAACGTCAATTCAAACGCCATCAAATAACAAATCGTCTTCATAAATTTCTATTACATAGTCACGAAAAAAATACCATTTGATCTTTATATCTGTCATCTTGGTTCACCTAATCTCCAAAACTATCTGCTACACGTGACGAAGCATTATAATGGGGGATGTCATTAGCCTATATTTTCTTCAGAGCGGCTGCTTTTTATCTGATACCATCTTCTCCCATCATTGCTACTGTACTTTCTAAAGATTCTGATAAGGATGTATGTCAATTGTCATAAAACCATTGCGTATATTTTTCTTTTGGAGTTTTGTAGCTGTCATGCTTGGTACGGCAAAAGCGAGGGAATTTGTATTACTTATGAGAATACAGTGCCTTAGCTTGGCTATTGAATTTTCCACAGAGTACCCATAGAATAGACGTATAAAATATTGTTTTCATATTAATAACTAACTCTATTTTATCACGTTAGTAGTCTAAAAATATAACCATTTATTTTAATGTAAAACTATACTTATCACTTATCTAAGTTCCAGTCATTATTAAAATAAAATCATTAAGATATATTTTCATGCCGAAGAAGTTGATAGTTCCTATCTTGGAATGTTGAACTCATAACCAAATTAAGTACTAGGTAATAAATTTTTACGACATTGAACCTCTAAATGGAATGTAGCTAAGTTTTATTAGAGCTTGAGAACAGGTAGTGTTAGAAGCTTTCTAAGCTTTTAAAATATTTGGTACTGGTAAAAACAATATTATCATATCATGTTTTTGAAAACCAAAGCATAAACAGTATTTTTTGTCAAACAATTGTAGCTTCCAGTTAAGAAAGTAAATTATTTAAGTAAATAGAAAAAAAAACTATATAGTTATATTTCTTTACTGACCAATAATATTTACTCTACAAAAAGAATATGATATCATAAATTTAAACTAAACCTCACATAAAACAAAAACGTTTGAACGAGGAGCAATACAAACCACCTGAAGAAATATGGCCAAAGTAAGATTACTTATTTACAAAGTTACAAAAGCTTCAAATAAGCACATTAATCCAACTTACACCGAGAAAATGCAATCCACAAACATAAACCTCACTGAAAATTTCTAACAGATCAAACTGTCACATCCATCAAAGTTAATGAATCACAACAAGCTATTAAAGGGGTATAGTCACATTGCACGGATACGAAATTGAAAGTTTCACTTCATATATGTAAACGAACTGTTTTCACAATCGCGACGGGGTATAACCGCTAGCGTGCGACACCCGCTAGCGGCGCGAGACGACTGCTCGAGCTTTACTCCAAACAGTGGGGAACAGGGAACATAGGGGAAGGGCAGGGCGCAGGGGGAACCTCTCCAGCCGAGGAGATAACTTTTGATCTTTTTGGAGCCATAGAAGATTTTAATGATGCAGTCACATCTGGAGATTGAACAGAAAAAGTGCGCGTCACAGTTCTAAGTGTTAATGCATGTCAAGCTTAGAAACGAAGTGTTAGAAAAAGCGAGGCAAAGGTTGCGGGTGACATTTTTAAAAATAGGACGATAAAGTCGGATAAAGATAAACCGTTCGGCTGATTGGTAATAAAACTTACAGCAATATGACCAGGGAAGCATTTTAAAGGAGTCTCAGATTAGAATCTTTGGAGACGACTTCGAATTGGATGAAATATAAGCTTTCCACTGGCGGGATATTGCGTTTTATATTCTTCCATATTATTTTCCCATCATCCGAGAGATCTCGGGACAGACAATATTGCGCAAGGCGGTTTTTGTCGTAGCCGCGCACATGTCAGGGGTAGCACAAAGGCCCGTAGACCGAAGCAGGTACAAAAGATCCCAACCCCGCTTCAAGTTACAACGGACTTCTCATAGATTAATGACGGGAACATTGTGGAGTTAAGAACCCAAAAATTTACAACTGCATTGTATTTTGTGTCTAACAAAAGAGCACAAAAGATAGGATCGGCTTCTGTTATTACCTTATCGTTTATCGGAACTCTGTGATTTCTCTCACTCTCAAGTAATACGAGAGCCATTATCCATGGTGGATTTCTTAAAAGCAAACCCTGATCCGTACAGATGTTTGGGAGGCGTACCGTTAACTAGCATACAAATAATCATATTGTAGTTTCGAGTAGGAAGTGTAATAATGGATTCTTTTTTTCAATAGCCTGCTCATGTTACCACTTAGATTCAATCATGTTCCAAATTTCTCTACGTGATAATGGAATCGATAATCGCAGATTAAAATCGTTACAGAATATTTATCAATTACCTATATAGAAATTGAATTAAAATGATTTCCAGATGTGGGAATATTTTTTTCACAACTTGCTTGCCAGCTCACGTATGAACAAAATTGTAACATTATGTATGTATATCGCATTACCAAATTAAATTTCTGAGAAAATTGTAAGTACACATAAGCAAATATTTGCTTAATATTTTTATGAGAAGAACAGGAATCTCCAACATTTTTACATTTATTCGGGATGGTTATAATATCCGCACATTACATCAACCCCTTCTTATACACATTGTTTTTGCCTTCAAGTCGTGAATAATATGACACAAATAAAAATAATATGACACTTTATAAATAAAAAACTACGTTTCAAAAACAAAACTTGAAACGAAGCAACTATTTATTACTGTACCCGCGTCTTCGGTGAAAACAACAAGTGTATCGACTGTAATGATTAACAACACTAAGCAAAAACAGAGACAAGAAGGATGTTGGATAATAAAAAACAGTGCACGATAAATCATCTTAAACAGCGCGACACTGAAATAAGATTGTGTTCACACGGGCTGAGCGGTAATGAGTAATGATCTATTGTAACGAAAAGTTGTGGATGGTTTTATACATGGAACTTTTTTAATTTGTTTCATTATCAGTTGGCTTGAGGTTATATTTTTTTTATTAGAGTTTAATGGGATTAGTATTTAAATTAATTGATCAGGAATTAAGACTGACTGATTGGTGGATATCATACACAATTACAGACACACAGAACAGACAGGTATAGTCATCCCTTGATTCTAAAATTACACACTCTTGACTCTGTCTACCCCATAAGTAATAAGAACGAGATATTGTATCTGCTGATATAGTTTTATTTTAGTTAGTAATGATTCTATCAGTTTATATAGTGTCAAAAATATCTTGATTTTATTTGACTTTGTTTAAACGGTTTAATACACAGATTCCCCCAATCTGTGATCTGTGGGTTTAATATGATGGAGTAAGCAAAACTTTCGAAAATTACCATATGTTTTATATAATGCAATTTTAAGTGTGTAAATAGACGACCTTATAAATTCCGTATTTTGATTGATTCTGATATTGAAAAGTTCTGCAATAATAATAGCATTTCTACAGACTTTTTTAAGAGCATTGTGGTCTGTAGCTGTAATTAATGAGTAATTGAGAGTCAATTCTCACCAAGTGTCTGCAAGACTTTACCTTTAGCATAGTCAACTGTTGTGGCATGTTACCTTATAAACCTTATTCTGCCGATAATAGTGTTGGTTTTGCAATGTCCTTGAATAGCTTGATGTACTGTGGATAGTACGCTGTTGTCTTTCGCCACTTCGCATCACTCTTCTTGATCTAAAACGGATATGTGGTATGTTTATCTAACGATGTAGCGAAGAAATTTGTGGTGTAGGGTTAGTTTTGATAGCGTTTTGTATTCGATGGATGTAAGGTACTAAATTTCATATTGTTTTCGTTTAAATATGAATGTTGAGATATTGAAGTAATTATCAGTGTAATTACAAATGAGTACTTTCTTATATATAAGTACTTTTGATTGTCTGCCTACAAATATTTGGATTATTATATTTAAGCTTTTTATCTTTAAGCTAGTTAATGCCCGCTACTTCGTCTGCGTAGATTACTTACTACAATAAATGATATCCCTCGGAAACCGTACATTTTTCCGGGATAAAAAGTAGCCTCTCTTTTCTAGGTCATAGTCCATCACTGTGCCAAATTTCATCCAGATCCGTTACGTGTGATGCGCGTACAAACATACAGACAGACAAACATTCTAAAAACAATCGTTTTGGTTTCCATAGGTCCTATAAAGAGCCCTTTTATATTTTTTTCTTAAATATCTCTCATGTACAGACATAGCTCAGTTACAATTTTAATATAATATATCTTTAAATAATTATAGTTCATTTATATTAACTTTGCAGATATTTTTTATGTTATCCTAATTTAAAAATCGCTTGTAAATTTCCAATAGATGAATAATGGAGAATCAACCCAAAATGCCGACGTCGTCTTACAGACGAGTGAAGCCGACGAAAGCCGACGACAAAAAGAAGGGCGTCGCTGAGTAATGAGCGGCCATTACTCATTACCGGCGGTTTACACAGTTTCTTCTTTAAGATACTATTTAGGTTACTTTGAATTGACAAAATATACATATATTCTGCGGTAGAAACTTTGTCCATGTTTTACGTATCACTTTTTGCTTTCACAGCTGTTGTATAGATAGATAGATCGAGGATTGAACTTGATATTTTTAGTCTTCACTCTTTTGAAGTAAGTAATTGTAATACCGATTTCGAGTAACTATAAATGAATGATAGCTATGCAACCACGACCTATAAATGGCATGGTGTCATTGATGACATCAACGAAAGCTGACGACAAATATCTACGTGTAGAAAGGGCGTCGTTGAATAATGAGCAAACCATTTCTTATTGACAGCGACCACAAAGCACATAAGGAATTATTTCTATGCTCTGTGACAGCGACTTATGCCTTTTTCAATACAAGTTATTTTTGAGTTTTTTTTTGTTATAGCATGTTATCAAATTCCTTAGCTTTCTAGTTATTTGTACTCTTGATTGTTTTAAGAACAACTATTATGTAATATGTATTCTAGTAAATAAATATTTTGAGTTTGAGTTTGATGGTCGATTTTTTTCTAAACAAGGGATTTTATTCCTTTGAAATAAAATCTAGGTTTAAGTCACAAAGATTAAGCCTTAAACATCACAAAACCAACGAGAAACAATTATTTAAGATAGTATTATTCTTTTTAAAATCATTATTTATGCGACAATTTTACCAACTAACCGTATTTACGAATTTTATAACCACCACGCGCGCAACTGTATACCATATGTGTCCATATGCCGCGATTGCAATCTCTCGTGGCACCCAAAATTTATCGCCTCCAGCCAAATCTTCACCCGCAATTCTGATAAGCAAAGTACATCATACAAAGTGGTTAATTTTTTAACTTCTTCACTAGCAACCCTGAATTATTTGGAGAAAATTAAAATTCTTGATTGCTCCTTGTTTCTTGCCGTTTTTGTACCCTGTTTTGCTAATTAAGCTATACAAATTGTCGGTGGGGACTAACCACGGTCCTGATTGCCTGTGACCGCTCGCCGCGTCAAAGATTCTATTGTTATTCGAAAGCCGTACTAGGTTCGTTCATCCATCCGTCGCGCAGTCGATGCACTTCATTCTTATCGGGAATTTCTTCACGTTTCTATGCACTGGCGTATACTAGTTCTTTTATGGCCAATTTACGCCAGACTCTGATAGAAATGCAAAGAAATAGGGACTTTTACGGAAGGCGGTATGTTTTATGATTATTGTTTTATCGCTTCTGTTGAAATGTTTTGGAGTATCGAAAAGGTCACGACTTTAGATAGTCTAAAATGCATCCAAACTAAACGTTGCATCATCAGTAATTTTACTTTCAGATAAGAATCGAGTTGTCAGGCGTAAGCAAAATGTATTGGCATAAATACAAATTATAGATGCCGTTGTAATCTTCAATAAAATTCCAACATTGTTTGCATAAAACGAGCTGTACAGGCTAAAATATTTGATCGACCAACAACACAAGCAACCGCGTTAGACTGCTGTAATAACATTAAAGTTTGGAATTATTTCGCGTTTGGTGTTGACTTCGCTTGTGAGGAATCCATCACTCATAGCTAAAGTCAAACACGGAGAAAATTAATGCCCAGTTTACTTCGTTTAACTACCATTCTGTTTGTTTTTCAATCGTCCCGAGTTGTTCACTTGAATTTAGAGATTGTTTTTCGGATCAACAGTCAACGAGTAGGGCGCCTTATATTCTACGTGACTTCCCGGGTAATAATAGAGCCAGTTCTATAGATTCCATTAAGCATTGATTTTTTTTATCTTCGCGCACTCACCTTCTATTGTCACGGAGAAATCGTTGGTAACCGTTATGCTTTTCCCCATTTTCTTTTTGTTGCCTATAAAAAGTTATATCTTCGATGCGAAATTAAAAATAGCGTTGATGAAAAAAAATACATATTTTATTATAGATCTCTTATAAGTAAATAATTGCCCTTTTTGGCAATATTTTCTTTCATTTATTTTTAAAAGAGTTTAGAAAGTAGGAATTTCATATTTGTTTTTTGTTTAAGACCAAAAGATGTATGTTATGGGTTCACGATGAAGCTAGCAAAAAGTAAACTGTGAAGCTCTTGAAATATATCCTACAACCTACTGAGTAAAAATAAAATAGATACAGTATCACGTCATTAGTACTTACGGGGTAAACAGAGCTGAGCTTAGTTCAACGGTGGGCTTTGTGGTAAAATAGAGATTCAGGTATCTTTCTTGTCATCCATTCAGCCCATCTGCTACGAGAAGGAAAAAAATCTGTAGGCACATAAAAGTAAAAGAGCTTTGCCACTCTTAACACCTAAAACCTATCAAATAGTTTCTTGTCCTAATCTAAACATGTAATGACATTTAAGCCTCTTATCATATAGTCTCGGGCTTACTCGGGTAGCACCCTACTTACAATCACTGAATACCGCGGCAATGATTCATTTTGCTCTCTTTATTTTATCTGAGCGCTTCCAAGTCGATAAAACAGGTCTTGAATAACTTGCTCGATACATTATCTCTTTACTTACAAACAAATAGCGGCTGAATCCCGACTAAATAAGAGGTTTTCCTTTAGGGATCTGGTAAGGAATAAAAGTGGCACAAGACTCGGATGCCGCGGTTTTATTGTACCTAATAAAATCTCTTGGGCTTCGATACAGTGGGTCTGAATTATAAACGCGGTGTACAAGGTAAATTCACAAAATGACGTGTGTGCAGAACCGTTATAGTCACAAATTATAATTTTTAAAATATTACGACTTTTTATAAGTTCCATGATTTACAGGATTCAGTATCACGTTTTTTATTCCTTACGGGATAGACAGCCAAGAGTCACGAGACTCGTAGGCTACGCTTAGCAGAATGGTGGGCTTATTGGTGGAATGGAAATTCAGAAATAGTGACAGGTCATTAGCCTATCGCCTATTAAAATTTCTGTTTCAAGTCCTTTCTCTTGATTGTATTCGACAATCTGCGCGGGAAGTTTTTCTTTCGCTTTCAGAACTGCATGAAAATGTAAGTAATGGTTCCATAATTTCTCATTGAAATTGTGAGTACTCAGTTGTTCGTCAGTGTGTACGTCACAAGACTGTATCTCATATCTGTACATTTGACTGTACATTTGAAAGTTTTTACAGATAATGTATTTCTATTGATGTAACATCAAAACTAAAAAAACAGAATTAAATAACTATTGGAGCTCCTATACAGTAAACATGATTTTTATAGATATGTAATCGTATGGAACCCATCGGGCGCCTGTCTAACTCGAACTTTTTTTTATTAAAATCTATATAAAGTTTATCCATACTCTCGTTGATGTATTGTATAACGATGCTACCGGCACCCCGGCATTGTAATTTGTCTTGCGGTTTACGTAATTTGCATGTTACATTAGATGCTTTACATCTTATTAATACGCCATTACTGTACACTTGACTCATTCAGGGCTAGACTGAGGTATACTTGAGTCTTCCTTTAAGGTACTATAATTTAATAGTTATTTATATAGAGGTACACTTATGTATTATATTATTATTATAGAGATATGTTTAACATGTACATACATATCTCAATGTTTTGCTAAATATTATAAAATGAAGTTTATTCAAAAATTGATTTTTTTATAGATTTAGTTATACTTATGAGAATAAATAAAAAAGGCGTTTTTAAAGCTGTTTTAATGTTGCTATTGATTTAGTTGCTTATTTCTGTAGTTTTATTAGTCACATAACCAAGGCTTAATTTTACAAAGCAACAATGTAATATAATCAATGAAAATATCAAAGGAGTAAAATAATTGCGTGTAATGAGAAACGATTTTGAAAGTTCTAAAAGAATATTTGAAACAACTATCAAGAAAAAAAAGCTTGCAACGATAAAGAAATTGCAGTAATAGATAAATGCATATTTGTAAAATACAGTAGACATTTTAGTAATACCTCTTAATCAATCGATACAAAAGAATGCAAATTATGCGTAAAGTAAAATTTGCATGAATAAGTGTTATAAGATCTATTCCAATACAAATTGAAAAAAGAGATAAATAAAAAAAAACAAGAACCTGAATATTGAAAGCACCAGAAGCTAAGATCAAAAAAGGAGTATCGAGCCAGAACAATAGCGAGGAATAATGTTGTGTGGAAGCCGCGGGGCGTGGCTCTGGGATGCAAATTGCACGAACTAGGCCCTAGGCGATAGACAAATGGGTTCGTGAGGCGACCTCACCGGTAGCCCACGACCGTGAGCCCTTGGGCGAAGGCCCTACAACTGTTTATAATTCATACCGAACGAAATATGATGTTCTGCTGTGTGTCATCGTAAATTCTTGGGATTGAATTTACTTGCACGCAATTCGTTATTTTCAGTCGTAACTTAGATTTGTAATGGTGCTTTGAATTATGTTTGAGTGGACAGTTATTTCACTGCTTCGTAAATGTTAGCGTTGAATTCTTGTTCTCTTGAATATTTTTTGTTGAATTTATGTTAGCTTATAGCCAGTGTTGCTATGAAATGACTTTGACAAAGTATTACGCCACTTCAAACTAAGCCCTGTGCTTATTAAACAAAATACATATAAGTATATTTTTTTTTATGGCAGATAGAGGCAAACGAGCAGACCGGTCACGCGATGTTAAGT
>JADGIL010007957.1:1355-14083 GCA_020352625.1 Cactoblastis cactorum | reverse complement strand
AGATTAGTGATCAGACACCATGAAGGTGTGCTAGGCAAGTTTATGAACGCAAATGTCAATAAAATATCTAAAGTTACGACCGTAAGACGTCCGAACAGACGAAAAAACATATCGTAAAGTAGCCATGTCGATTATACTGTCTATAAAAATGGTAAAACCGAATAGGAATCGTCAAATATGCTAATTACGCAACTCCAAACATTTTTACGAACGAAGTTCATATTTCGGTGTTCGAATTTCAAATTTAGAGATGCGTAGGCGCGGCTATTCGAGTGAATCTAATCCGTACATTGTGGGAGTGATGTATAGTTCTTTTACTAATATAAATTTCGCTCGTCGACTCAGATTTATCAACTAATGAGGTCCGGTGAACATTGTTAGAGGGGAAACTAGATTTTCCTCTGAGGCGGCGCAAGCGCACCTCTAAATCAAAACGACACGGTGCGTACGTTAATTAATGGTGTTTCACGCTTACTGTTGTATTTTGTTTTTATTTGATTATATAATAGGCAATTAATTGGAATATATATTATGGCTAGTTATGTTACTAGGTAATTAAATATCCGCTATAAATCATTTATATGATTAATAAGTATATTATTATCTGATGTACAGCCAGTTAAATCAAATAAATACTCAATACGAAAAATTTATCATCGATCTTCATTTTCATTATAAAATCATTTAAGTATTAGTGTATTCAAAATATAGCAAAATAATGTATACTATCCGACCCGTGCTCACTTATTTGGGCTTTCTGATTGTGAAAGAATTTTCATCATCGTTTCAGTATTTCCGAAGATTAGCCCTTACAAACCATCAAAGTAACAAACTTTACCTCTTTATGATATTAGTATAGATGTAAAGGTGTGAACCGCTGATACATAATGTACGGGATATAAGGGAGCGCACACAGCACTGGCGGCACGGCGGGCACAGCTGTCTGCAGGCTGACAGCTTTTAGATTAGGGTCCACGCGCGCGAGCCGCGCCCCTCCCCAATTGAGAGCTTCACCGCCGCGCTGCGCCGGCCGGCTCTAAATTAGTAACGGTTACCAAATTACTTTTTAATTTCAAACCCGTTATTATGTACAGGCTCGGAGCAATCTGTGACTTTTTTGTACTCACACACTTGGCTTAACATATTTCTTTTTGAATTAGGATATTTTAAAAAGAGTTTTTCATAAATTTCCCTACTACACTTTTTAAGATGTAACTAAAGTTCAAAGTCTTCAAATGTATATTTAGTTATTTTAAGTGTACTACTCGACTAAACTATATTTGGTAATATTTCCTTATGTAAATTTTTATACAGGAGCGTTATTTTATTATAGTAAATGATAAATTTAAAATAAGTTTTTACTAGAAAAAGTCTTGATGATTTACATTTTCTTTATGAGGTACTACTTATGCATATCCTACTATCGTTAAGTACATAGCTAACCAAAAAGTACAAGAAGTAAGAATATATTTATTGCCAATAGCAAAACAATATTTTAACAAAACGAAACTAAAAACAAAACAGCTTTAAAATCGATGTTACTTATGAGAGCAATAAAAGCAAGAGTTCAATATTGAGTTACAAGTAACAAGAGCGTTCGGACATTGAAATCTTTCATCTCATCTGTATCGTTACCGGCAGTTATTCATTGTATGTTTTGTCTCCTTTTTTTCTTGGCCCGGGGCGCGGCCCCAGCCCGTCCCTAGCCGCGAGTTTTGTGGCCCAACCCTAATTTTAATGGCTGCTTGTCACATCCGGGTTGCTTAGTATGGAGTGCATTCTTTTGATTTGCAGATGTTTAGATAGTATGGAGAACATTTTCTAAATAACTTTTTTTGAAATTTGTTTATTAATTAGTTTTTGAGACTCAGTAATTTTTTGTAGGTCAGTATACAAAAAAAGCTATATCACATGTTATTATTTACCTACAGGTTGCAGCTGAAAATCAGTGATTGCTCTTTGACCAATAATTACACTGAGCTACGGCTTTTTTATTGCTGCAGCACACAAACTCTAATTTCAATCATTTATTTTTTAAATATTGTTATTATATTTTAGTGACCATCATTTTTGTATATCTTTTTGTTTATTCTTTTTTTTATATGCTAATTTTAAATGTTTATTTTTTCCTTATGCTGTATATTGTTTGCGTGTGTAACTGTGGCATAAATAAATAAGTTTATCTATCTAAATACATGTCTAAAACAAATCGTAAGCCCATGTTAAGTTGCATTTTGAACTAATACATAAATAAAAGAGAGTAGAAAATTATCAAATGATAACTTTTTTATTTGTAGACTGATGAAAAATTACCATAGGATTATCGTAATGCAGTAGTACAATGTATAAAGCGTTGCATGCGTTCATTGTTTATGTTTGTGAGTGGCGGGTGGCGCAGGCGCATCTAATTGCATTCATTATCTGTGCCGCGCAATAAGTCACAAGTTTATTGGCTCGATTGATGCTTGGATAAGACTTGTCCACACGAGCTTTTTATAACAATTTAAAAGTCTTATACTGTGTTTTAATAAATAATTTTATTTGTATTACAAATATCAGCAGCGTAATAGAAGGCAATAAAATATATTTGCCCTTGAAATTATATATGATTCAATTATTCGCAGGTGAAAAAAATATAGGATCGTTTTAAGTTTGTTTCTTTTGAAACAAAATATCTCATAACATTTCGACGAAATAAAATAAAAAAGACTGTGGTGAATGTATCTAAGTGCTTAGTGCTATGCTAGTGTTAACTCAGCATTACATGAACATTTTTTTGTCCCCGGCATGCGTTCCTAGGATTGGCATAGCCTAGGGCTAGAAATATTAAATTTTTACACGTACTTGTGATCTATCGCCAGTAATTATTGTTTTTATTCCATCTCAGGCTAAAGATGAATGTGTAATACATACTTGCATTTAAATATAAGTGGTCATAGAAAGAGATAGACAATGATCGAAATTAGCGTGATGATCTTGGAAAATTCGACCGTGTCTGACCAGAATTATTTTGAGTTTGATCGCCGGTCAGGTTATGATGGAAAATTACCTTTTTCTGATTGGACTGTAACCTGTTTATTTATTTATGCAAACTACTTATATGTTTTTTTCGAATAAAAATATGTGAAAATGAAGGTATGTGAGGTATACAGAGATATGTGACGAAGAAAAATCTAGATTTACGGAGGTATAGACGAAAGATCAGAAAACTGTTATGAATGGCTCTGCCCAGAGTAACCTACAGGTTGATAAAAAATAATAATAATCCAATTATAAAAGGAATTGTGTGTTCGTAGCATTAATACGAACTATAAGTCATTGATGCACTCGCAACCCTTCCCTGCAAGCTGATGCATGAATTACGAGCGGGTCCTCCAACCTGCATCAGGGTTGCCACGTTAAAATATGTTTTTTTTAGGAAATTTTTTTTTGTCTCATTTTATTTTTTTAATCTTACAACTAAATTAGTATTCAAATTTAAATTTCTTTATTTTTCTTCACAATCTTTCTATTGAAGTATGAATTTAGTACTATATTTTAATGCAAAATTTATACAATTTTATAAGTATATGATGTTGATATTTCTTTTTAGCAGTGTTCGTTCCGAAATGCTGGCAGCCTGTAGCTCAATTGAGACATAAATGTTTATTTCATATTGACGGGAAAATGCGCCTATGAAGGTCTGATTTCTTAATAAATATTTTGATTTTGATAGTAAAACTAGAACTAGTATTGAATACTTCTTGGTAATAATAACGAGGCAAGAATAATAATGTATCAGTTCTCTTTCTAACCACGTCGCTAACTTTTGCCATATGTAATAGACATGTAAGGCTCCAGTTTTAGATTTGTTAACTCAAACAGAAAACGAAGCTTATTCTCTAAACAAACGTATATATTTCCAAATCGCAAATTTCTGTTATTGAAGTATACACAATGTTTTACTTAACACTGAATTTTTTTGTTTTAATCTTCACTGTTTTTGGTTTTTATTTTTCACTAGCTGACTTAACAGGCGTTGTACATCTATCTAGTGTAATCTGAACAGATTATTAAGCAACCCTATGCCAGTTGGAGCTTTTGTTATATTCGAGCGTAATTGCTGAAAAGTTTTCACGGTGTCGCGTCGGTCACGCGTATTTTATCACTATGAAATTGAATAATTTATGACATGCCTGGACCATTGTACACGCTGGATCCTGAATTTTAATACGTTTATTTTTATGTTTTTACAATTTTTTTTTGTTATTACACCGTCATAACAACGTTACGATGATATAAGTATAACTGAATTATAAGTTAAGCTAAGGGTAACTGATAAAAATACAGTTCTACGTCTTTATCCCTTAAGGAGTAGACAGAGCCAAGAATTGTACATTTCAAAGGCCACGTCCACCTGAACGGTGAGCTTATTGATTGAATAGAGATTCAGATATACTTAGTGACAAGTTGCTAGCCTATTTAAAGAATTCCGCTTTAAGCCTTTGATAGACTTTTACAATCGGCCCGGGAAAAGATGCAGTCAGAAAAGACCAGCATAGAATTAAATACGTGGTCAAACATGTTTAATACAAGTATTAACCGTGATTAGTATCTCATCTCGTGACGGAGTGACACATCTCGCTTAATTGCCTCTACTAAAGCCTTTCCAGAGATTTATGTATATCCAATCCCGTCCTAATCCCGGGTCAATCCGACCCCGGAAAAGGTTTTCCCGGTTATTTTCCGTGGAACTTTTAATCCAGCTGAATACCGACATACATCATAGAGGATTAAGAGGTTTAAATTGGAAGTTACCGACGGCCGAAATAAATTTAAATCGGCGGGCACTTCGTATTGTGATATCGGAGCCGATGCTAAATGGGAACCAATTTTATCCCACAACTAAATCTTTTGGACTTCTCGTAGAAAAGCTGAGCGTCGTTGTTGTGAATTTGGTTTTTTATTTTACAGTTAAAGTTTTTAATTTGTAGACATGTAATAATGTCTTTTGGGATGTTTATTGTAAAGGATATTAAGAAGTTAATATTTTTGTTTATGAATTTGTGGAATTTAGGTATTTTTTTAGACAAAAAGTAGCCCATGTCACTCTACAATTCTTCATTTTTTTACCCTAACCATTTACTTCGTTTGACCTGAAAAACGGACAAACAAATCCACTTTCACATTTATAATATTAGTACTTATAGATGAAACGTTGTTTTCTGAATTACGTAACATTAAATAAAAATAGTATATAACTAGTATAGTAGATTTGTTAAACGTAACGATTTTTATGGGAAAAGAACGCGTTTTTTTAAATTTTAGTGTACTTAAGTACCATTAGATATCATCTTTGCTACATCAGACGCACTTAAATCTCTAATTAAAAAAGATAAAGCATAGTTACAAAAAAATTCAAACCACAAGTAAATTAATAGTTCAATGACCCGACTTAGAGTGGTATTTAGGATGATTTAGGAGCAGACCTACACACATATCGGAACGAAATTAAAACGGGTATCAATAAGGGCTCGATATATCATGGAAAGCGTCTAGCTGGCAGACCCTTCGGAGTGGCCCTTGGGACGGCCTGCTATTGAAGGTTTTCATACGAGTATTTTTGTATAATGTTAAAAATTCGGGGATTTTTTTTATTAGTAAGGGTATTGATGAATTGCATTTGTCTTTGTAATACTTTTTTTAATTTTTGTTAATGATTGAGAAACAGTATTTTTAAGGAGATTTAGGTTTTCATGCTCATCTAGGAGACAAAGAAATACGTAGAAAATTCCAGCCTTTCCTTTGCCCTCACGGATTCAATCAAAGATAATTGCTCGAAACATTATATAATTAAGATACAAATGGAATTATACAAAATTTAGTTTATTTCAGGTATCAGCTAAGTATATTGTTGGTTAGTCCATGCTACCTAATATTTTAAATGAGAAAGTGGGTTTTTTTGTTCGTTGTTTACGAATCAGTGTGATTTTTATGTTAAGATAGATGAAGCCTTGGAGCGTGCCACAGGCAACATTTTGTCTCTTTCTATCCTCCCTGAATTTGACGTGAGCAAAGCCGCGGGTAAAGCTAGTTTTATATATTTCGATTTTTTTTTTAAGATCTTTTACGAAAGATAAATTATAACAAAAAAATTACTGCTTAAAATAAAATGTACCATTGTAGCAATTAAAATGATCATGACTATTTCACAATTTAATATCTTAAAATTGATTAAAATACCACAGAAGCATTAAAAGCCTATTTTTCCTTCGTCAATCCATGTTCGTATCGTTTCCCTAATATGCATTATAAAGTCCGCCGTCGTCCAGGACAAAACGACAGGTCGGGAATATTATGTTCTGTAAATGCACTGATGCTATCTAAACTGACTGCGCTTGTAGGAATGCCGATGCGGTAGATGCCGTCTGTTAGTCAAAGCATCTAAATATACTTACAGCTCGTATAAGTAATCAAAAATTAGTTTAATGAAACTCAAACTTAAATATTTATTTCATCTCAATTCTCATGTGTTTTACAAAGACTGTAGATTTTGGCGTAAGACATGCTTTTTTTTCTTTCCCCGGTCATATATAATTATATAATTATTATTTTTTAAATTCTAATTAACTAAACAATGCCTATGTATTCCACAAACGCGTTAATGTGTGACGTCACACGTGCGGCGCACCGGGCTGCGCTGGGCGCGGGATTGGCGCGTAAATCATTAATCAGCCGCGTCATTTGTTCCCGCCGAAATTATTAATGACCGTTGTTGCGTTAGCATAGTCTGTTCACTGTTCTCCATGTTATAGAAAGGTACATAGCCTTATATTTTATACATACCTAGTTAAATACCTAGCTCACAAAGGCTTGCGATTGTTTATTTGGGTTCAGTAACAATCGGGTAAAAAGGAATAAGTTGGAACTTCACACACCGTCTTTTTGTCTGTCAATAAGCTGAATCTCACGATACAGCTTGGTGCCCCTTTCCCTTATTTCTTTTTGAGTATTTTTGGGTGTACAGACAACATAAATGATGTATTTATATACCTATGAGAAAATTTCATCTGTCTAGCTATCAAGATTCTTGAAATACAGCTTGTTGAACAGATAGACAGACAGACATGCTGACATTCTTTTTTAATAGGGTCCCTTTTACCTTTTGAGTACGGAACCTTAAAAAAGACATGAAAAACAACCGCATAAACATTAAAATATCACAATAAACATGTGCAAAACGGCTAGAACTCATTCGCGCTCGTAACTTTTATAAAGGCACCTAATCAAGTGTGAACTTGTAACTTAGGAGGGGTTGAAAGGGTGTAATTCAAGCCAAGGGCTGCCACCGAGTCCGGGGGCCCGCAATAAACTGTCGGAGACTCTCTGATTAATAGATGTATAATTGTTGCACCATAATGTATAATAACTGGATAGATAAAAAGGAAATTTATTGAGTTTAAACGCTGTTTTAAGTGCAATATTTTTCTCTTTTTGCCTAAAATAACTTTCAAATCACATTCCTTAAAAGATGGAATTCTTTTTATATAGGCGATGGGATCTCCAATCCACCAACAAACCCATCATTCAGCATGGCCTTCGAATCTTACGACTCTTGCCTCTGACCACCCCGAAAATTAGGCTACCAAATAGAAGGTAAAATAACGTGAAAAAGTTTATTTTCCTTCTTCAATACAATGATATACATTTTATCGAATAATATTTATTATAATTAGGTAAGTTTAATAGTATTTTTATGCACCTAAATATAACACCAGCGAAATTATTACTTTTTTATGTTTCTTCTATAAAACCTACCATATAATTATGAACATAAGGTCAAGACTCAATATTTTCTTTACGCTGTCATGCAGCTATTTTAATGGCCCCAAGAGGTCCGTGTTCGAGCTCATAAACAATTAATTGGAAGAAATTCTTATCCAAAACTTAACACATTAATTTTTCACCCCACTAATTGCGTAGATTCCTCAAAGTGGACCTCTATTCATATACAGGAAGGGATAAGGGACAACATATAATGAACTCTACAAAATTAGTGGGAGTCAATTTTCTTATTATATTTGGCGACGATTTTATCAATAACTAGCCGACCCGTGCCCACTTTGTTGGGTGTTAAATAAAGCACTGAGATGTTTAGCTTTCTGATTGTGAAAGAATCTTCATGATCGGTTTATTCCGAATTCCGAAAAAAATTTGAAGATTACTTATATCCCTTACAAACAAACTTTACCTCTACAATATTAGTATACCTAGATTAAAATGTGCCATCGCAGAGTAATTTCAATATTGTTTTCCAATATAACGATATTCTATAATAACTGGTATACTTTTTAGTATTACCTTACGTGGGCTTGTTATCGTGGCCTCATAGGTTTATTTATCAAGTCCAAAATAGTGTAAATAATTAAAAAAAGGATTCATTAAAAATTAATCTATAACATTATTTACAAATAAGTACTTATATGTTAAGTATTAAAAAAACTGTATGTAAAGTATTGTTGAAATCCATAAAGGCCTTAAAGCATTTAACCTAGGTAAATGCTCTAAGGTAAAGGCCCATTCTTTTCTTTGATTGATTCTTACAGACTGCACGGGAAGATAAGCAATAGTTTTCAATTCCTGACCAGTATTAAATAAAAAAAATCAATAGTTAATTTCCTCAAATGTCTAATAAAATACCAAAATTAATGTTTTGAATGTGCGTAAGACGAATGTTCTTATACTTATATAGAATAAGTTTTCTAACTGAAACGAAGATCCGACGTAAATAAATCACTTATTCCTTTTTTTTTATTTAAATACATAAGAAATTTTCGGAAAGCTTTTAATAAGTATTTAATTAGTAGTAAAAGTCGTTTATGTAACATAGATACTTAGATACGCTGCGCTATAAATAAAACAAATAAGATAGTTCAAAAACGTTGAAGATATAGCAATGAGTTCCCTCTGACTAACTTAACAACGATAAAAACATTCAATTACAAACATGGAACGTCGGGGCGGCACATTCTGGGTGGGCTCGTAATTGCACTAATTACGTCAATCCGTCTCTGTTATTAGCAATGAATTATTGATGCTTCGTCGCCTGATAAATGATCTCGACTTGTTACCTGAATGTTAATTGCATTTTTCCTATTCGAACCATATTCTCTATAACGGCTCACGCCAACCGACAAATTGCCGAAAAACAATTTACGACATGTGAACTCGCCGCATTCGAAATTCGGATATCGTTTACCTATTCACCGCTAGATGTCTCTAATTTAAATGTTTCAATAATTCACCGCTGGAGCGCGCTACGTCCGCGCGCCATAAAAGTCGTGTTTTATTATTATTTTATTGCACGAGTCGGTTATCAGTGTTGTTTATTGACATTCTATTATAAAGCAGTAAATAAACAAAATATAGCCGCAATAAAATTGGCCGTTCATCATTCAAGCGTGATTGAGACGATAGTGAAGCGACAAAAGTGCCGTACTTCAATATGGCGGCATTAGAGGGCGTGATTTATGTCAACTGTGATATTCATTTATGGTTCAATTTGTTGAATCGGCGATTATGAGCGCATTAGTTTTTATGGGGCATTAAAGTTGATTTTAATGGGCAGTTCTTCAAACATTTACACTATATTAAACGGTAGCTTATTAGTAATACAACGGAATTATTGCTGGCAAAATATTTGATTGTTATTAGGTATATTCTCGTGGTTTATTTTTTATATTTACATTATACATTTTTCTTTTTGTTTAGTATTATATTAGAATAAGTTAAATTAATACTGCATAATTAAAAAGTGTGTATCAACGATTCAAATTTTTAAAATTTGGTTTTCTAAATTAGTATAAGTACTTATAAGGTAAACTAAAATTCAATCATTTAAATTGTGATTCTTTTTTTAAATATATAATTAACAGATCGAAGAATACCCACCTACAGTTGTACGCACATACCTGCGCGTAACAAGTCGGTATTTTTAGTTATCTTAGCAAACTAATTTTAAACTCTAGTAACAAAATATTTTAATTATTTACACTAATAATTAAAGTTATCAAAAAATAACAGCTTGAAAGGGCTTCAAGCTCTTTTCCATACTTATCTCCAAATATCAATGCACACACCCTCACTTAATCCTCATAGGGGTACACAACCCCTAAAAATTAAAAATGGCCGCTGGCGCGATGCTCTCGATTGGTGGCAATAACTCATCCCGCCGCCGCCAGGGGCGCTAGCGTCGCGTCATTTGTCTATGTCACCCCCGCCAGGCTCCCTGAGAATTATACCGGAGAAAGTATGTAGGGTTCGAGAGGTTCAATTTGTTTCAATTTTTTTAAACATTTTTCCATTTTTCATCAATCTATAACTTTGTTACTTTGATTGTTTGTTGGTAAGGGTTAATTTTCGTAAATCGTTTTAAATACCTTTCACAATCAGAAAGCTACACTATGCATTCAGGAGAGCTATAGGTTATATTTTAACGTCCAACGAAGTGGGCACGGCTTGGCTAGTTTTAAATTAATTTGATCTTAGGCCTAACAACAAAATACTCTGTACTTAAGTAAGTATGTGCTTATTTTATTTGGATTGTCGCCTGTTTAGAAACACATATTATCCTGAATAATTCAGTAATATAACATTTTAGCTACATTTTAAATAATACTTATCGATGTTGATAAGGGTGAAAAAAAAAATTATGTGTAGCTAAAACAACGCCCAACCGACAGCTATTTTATCTGTATCCGATCTGTTAACTGTTCACCAAAAAAGGAAAAACAATATATTGTCTCCCCTTGTCTAACTGTGAGTTATTTCTGAATGGTCAGAACTATCATTATAGAAGTAAAATGTCAGATCATTGAACATATGGGGAGCAAAAACAAGTCCAACTGACAACTGCTTAATATTTCAAAAAGTAGATACATAATATATTAAAAAAGTTTAAATTTATATCGTTGTATGCAGATTAAATACTTACTTACCACTTATCTGTATTTAAAAACAAATAAACGTAGAATGTGTTAATTGGTGGTTTTCTCGCGCAGATTGTAATAACCAATCAAGGGAATGGGCTTGAAAACGGAATTCTCATAGGGGCTAGCAACCTGCCACTATTTCTGAATCCCCATTTCACAAAAACGCCATTTTGCTAAGTGTGGTCTTCGAATCTCGCGACTCTTGGCTCTGTCTACCCCGTCTAAAGGGACAAAGACGTGATAATGTATTTGTACCTGTAATCTCTAATTATTTCGTGCTACCTGAATATAAGTAATTATAATTTATCTAAGTATGAGTAAAATATCAGAGTAATAAGTTATAGGGACAACACTAATACTGATTAGGTACGTTTCCGAAAAGCTTCTATGGATACCATCTACAAATGCAGCGAAAAATCTACATTATCAACCTTAATACTACGGCATTAGAGTGAAATTATTTTTTCTATAAATGAAAGTATAAGTTTTCCCAGTTGCTTTGCGTGATAAAAGACAGTTTTGGAGAGCCGCTCACGCACTTCTCCGAAATTATTTTAATAAACCAGGTTAGGCGAGTTTTTTTTTTTTCATTTTCTCCTAAACTAGAGAGGGAAACGTGAAAAGTTACAGAATGCTTCTGTAATTTTGGCTTTACTTATACCTTATATGATTTAAAATGAAGAAATAAAAACTTAAATGTAAACATTTTTATAATATACTTATAAAAGTTCTTCGCGGTAATAGTGGACTTTGTATGATTGTAAATACGTAATTATGTACTTAAATATGGACTAACATATACATACTTAATTGTTCAATAAGAATACAGATTGTGTGGAATTGAAACAAGAAAATAGAAACACATTAATAAAAGTTAGCCTGTAAACGTTTTTAATAAGTAAACCGTTTTTTTATAGTGGTATGAGCCTGCAGCATGAATGGGCCGGCTCGTCCGGGGAAGTACCACATTCCCACAGAAGACCGATGTCTGAATGGCGGCTATCAGCCGCCATGCTCCGTCCGGTTAGTGGGAGAGCCGGAGGCCAAACTTCCCCAAATGGGGAGGGCGGGGGTTTTTTATTGGCCGGCTACGCTTCTGTGACCCCGCGCGTGTTGCAGTTGTCTACGGGCGGCGGTGATGTCTTAACATCACATGAGCCGCCTGCTCGTTTGCCTCCCTCTAACAAATAAACAACGATTAACTTCATACAGGTATCTATTTACTTGTATTATTACATATATTTTAAGTAAATTGTCCTTTTAATCTACATAAAATAATACTTAAAAATATGACAAGAATGGAACACAGGATGTATTCCAAATATCCATAATTATTTGGACGAACTTCATTCCGTATTCGATACATCAACTTAACAACACGTAATAGTCTCGCGTGTACCTGCGCCTACCTACTTCACATTAACTTTTTTTTATATATCTCCATACCGACATGCGTACTTTATTATTGAATAGCTCCTTTGTCCAGTTAATTGAATTAAAATAAGTTTTTTGTATATTATTATTAGTTACTTATTATTATTATTACTAATTAGAAGATATTTACATTACTACGATCGGAAAGCGACTTTCTTTCATACTAAGTATTAGTATGAAAGAAAGTCGCTTTCCGATGTCCATCCACACGTACTTATGCGTTTTACACAATTGATCTTTAAAACTACGCAACAGATTTTGATGCAGTTTTTTAATAGATTGGTGATTCACAAGGAAATGAAAATTAAAAAGTTTTTTATTCAA
>JADGIL010007951.1:0-13292 GCA_020352625.1 Cactoblastis cactorum | reverse complement strand
CATCCGCAACAACCCTAATATGTATGGATGAAATTAAATCTATAAAGCCTAAAAAAATTAGAAGCCTGGCATCAATTATCATAATATGATATTTTTCAAATTAACCAAAAAGTTGTAATTACGCCCTCTGGATAAAATGCTATGAACACTTTACATTGTGTAAATAGCTTTTTTTTTTAATTTCAGTGCCTTTGCTTATACAGGCAACGAAAAAGCATTCATACTTGCGCTGCGCTTGCGTTTCTGCTTTTTAACGCCATCTGTTGAATATAGAATATATTATTCAGTTTTATTTACTCTTCATTACACTTTTTAAATAGAGAGGACGCTCTTCATCGTTGAAATAATTATTACATGAACATGTATTAGTATATGTAATGATATTGAAAAGTATAAAACATTCAATAATTTGTTTTTAATTACACAGTGAAAAATATAACGTAGGTACAACGATTTTGATTAATCATTTAAAATGTTATGAAATAGTTCATGGAAATAGAAATAGATGGCACTTATATAAATTTTTAAAATAAAGCAAAATCACTGAACTTTTTACCACATACTAACATTGAATTTACCGGCTTTTCCCCTTTTTGCAATAGTTAGATAGCATCAGTGCTACGAAGTTGCAACATGTGATATTTTCTTCTAATTTTTTCTGAATCCAAACGGTCAAGACTCTACCCTGTTACTATTAACAGACAGTGCAGAAAAGCAATCTATCATATCGCTAAGAGACGATAAACCCGTATATCACTTACAGGAAGAACAAACTAAGTGCGCACATTGTGGGGTTCCCACAATATCTTATCCATTTATCCAGCCTGAGTGGATATCGTTTACATAGCTACGACTTGTTTGAGCTCAGGTCTTAGGTGAATATTTAGTGGCAGTTATTGGTTTTTAGGGTTCTATTACTAAAAAGAATAAAGGGATCATTGTTGTTCAACTGCCTGGCTTAAAAAAACTTTTTCTCGTGATCTGTAAAATATTTAGTTTAGTTGCAAGTGATCAGTTGGGCAATAAGTATATCACAAATGTTCACGTCGTCAAATTGAAATTTGCCTGTCTCTAGTGTTCACTGAAGATAAAAAAAAATTAACTGTTACTTTAATCGAACACTGGGAAGTGGGTGAAAAGCTTGCAAAATTTGATTACATAAAACGGGATAGGATAACTACTTAAACAAAAGCTTGTGAAAAATGAAAGAGTGACAGAACGTGAAATGAAAAGGGAAAGCTTTTGTTTAGCACTAGAAGTAAAACAGCAGTTAGCAGTTAAACAATTTATTAACTCGATTTACTTAAACTTAAATTATACCTATTCTGAATGTGTCTTATAAGATTAGGAACATTCGAATACTAATTACAAAATCTAGATGTCGTTTTGTATAATCCTATAATAAATCAAGGGCTAAATACGATAATTATGGACAACCGTCGAAGGTCTTTGTAGGGCTTGCTTAAAGGACGCTGATTGGCCGCAACTGGACTGTATTTTAATTGTGCCAATATGTTGCTTTTGTTCTGCCACTCAAGGTGTAATCCTTCACTTGATGGTTAGTCGTGAGGTTTCTATCTCAGTGCATTGAGTATCTACAGAAATCATTCCTTTTATCCATAAATTACCAACTAAGATTTTTTTATTTAAAAAGCTGAACTCTTTTTGGTTAGAAGCGAGAAGTACTTTTTATTTTTATTTAATGAGCGGCTATTTCTTGTAAGGTTTAAATAATTTATACTATAGATAGTAAAGGTTAAATAACATTATTTATTGAAATATGTGGAAAATATTGATTTATTCAGTATTAAATTAACATTAAAATACACTGTAAAATTAGGTTTCAAAACAAATAAATGTGCAAAATAAATAGCGAGAGAAAAATTAAGTAAGAAAATTATGGACTATAATATTTCTTAGGGTATTTACTCTTTTTAAAAGCAGGTTTTTCATTTAATATTTTGAGCCAATTTTGTACTAGATCTGTTTTAAGGCCTCTCGCTTCAACAACTGGAGTTGGTAATCTGGTTCTATTCAACAATCCCTGTATAGCTTGCAACAAAAATGATAGTAAAGACACTGAAACCACAATATTGATTGGATCAAATCCGATCGAGTGATGGTGATACGTTTGTAGATGACTACCGTAATTAGCATTCCCACTTGCACCGAACCCTGTTGATGCCAAGTAGTTAGTAAAACTTCTAGTTTCAGGACTCACTTCGGTATTAGCTTCAATATAATTCTTCTCAATCGGTGCCTCCACTTGCCCTCCAAGATTTAAATATCTTCGAAAATTATCTGCATACTTCTTTTGATATCCATTCGTTTTGGAATCTTGCTTTACACTTTCGATCCTCGCCAATACAGATTGTGCATTTGTCTGAATTTTCTTGAGTAAGACCTGAATTTTTGAACTCTGCTCCTTTATCATGTTTGACACAAATTCTTTAAAATTTTGCACACTCGTAGTGGCTATTGTAGTTGACTCATTTGGTTTAGATTTAACAGAAGACAGAAGTATCACTGTGAATACTATTATTGATAGTAGCGACATTATTATAGCTACTAAAGTGTATTTCGCTTCCAAAGTCATGAACCTTGTCTTACCGACGAACAGGAAATATTGTTGTTATTGAAATAAGATGCTTTTATAGAGTAAATCCTTGGTTCGCTGCTTTTCGTAATAGGCTGTCACTATTGTTCTCCGAGACTTTTATGTCGGAATCAAGTTCATATTTCACCTCGCCTTGACATTTGACCCAAGTAATCGCATACCATTAAAATTAGAAAACCTAACAAACCATATTTTAAAACAGGGTAGAAAGTGGAAATCTCCGCTTTCCGCAAATTTAGATCCATTGTTAATTTAACTACGTTTATTAAAATCGAAAAGAATCGTCACGTGGATTAATATTTGCTCTCTTTACTGCATTAGTAAAAAGTAAAGATTATTAATATATCATAATAATTATATTTAATGTAGTAAATCTATTATATTCGACAGAAATTTTGATAAATTTCACGTTATTTATCCGTCACGGACGGAGCATGGCGGCTGCTAGCCGCCATTCAGGCAGCGGTCTTCTGTGGGAGTGTGGTACTTCCCCGGACGAGCCAGCTCATTCATGCTGCAGGCTAACAAAGCAAGCAGCAGGCTCCATACCACTACAAAAACTTGAGCGAAACAGTCATCATATTGACTGTTTTATTATGTTAGGTCAAAGGACTAAGTTACGTATTTGTCTGTCCGTATTTGTGTTAACTTCGACAATCTTTATTTCTTTCATGTGATTTGTTTTCTGGAAATAGACTTTGCCTTTGACCTTATTTGTTTGAACTTGTTTGTTATTTGTCTATTTTTATGTGGTGTGTTCAATGTCAAGGTACCTACTGCTTTTCGTGTGGGAGGATGTCTGAGGCTTTACCCTTTACAAAGTTTCTAAATAAACAGAATATTTACGAATGATATTCAGTATTTATGGACACTATTTATTAAGTCAGTTCTTTCAACTTTGATATAGTATATTGTAAGTTCTTTTATTTTTACCTATGTAACTCGTTCATAAGACTTATTGTATGTAAACGTTTTATCTTACTAAATTATATAGTAATTACTCGTGATAAGCAATTTTAAGGTGACACTGATGACCTTTTCTCAAAAACAAAGGGTAGGTATTATTAGGCTTTGTTGGATTAATTTTCGTGTATTTTCATTAAAAATACAACCTCAGATAATACGAATTTGTCTCATCTTTTTAAATTTTAATTTCGAACATTTTAGTGCTGGCTTAGAGAGGTTTAGTAAAAATCCCAGTATTATCCCCGTTGGATGGCAAGCAAGGCCGAGTTGAGCTGTACTGTGACCAAATGCGATACAAAAAATAATTATTCTTTCGAGTTTTTTAAATTGTATAGTTATTCTTATATAATCATTAATTGTTTCTTGACCTAAAATACTTTTCTATTGTGTTAAATTACGCCAGATTGTTCGGCCCTTGGCAATAGCTAACTACCTAATTAATCCAGAAATATATTGTCATTTTCAACCACAGATCATTTTATGATCTGTGTTTTCAACCTACCTAGATGTTTTAATGATCTGTGTATCTAGTCTTAAATTGAACATTTAATTTGTTATATTATATATTCATATCTCTGTGCTTCCATACCATACCTTTATTAATTTTTATTTTTCTTTCTAGGAGTACATTTGCAGAGATTACTAACGGTATGTCCACCATTTTGTTTATATATTTCTATTGGAAAGCGTATAATAAATTGATGTTCTTAGATATATTAAAACTAGAAGCCGTACTCTCATTTTGCAATTAAGCAAGTAGCTAACTGGACTTCATGCTAAAATCAAATTTACAGCCAGAATTGAATCTAAAACTCGTCACTAATTTCATATCAAAACCAGTACTTAAATAAAATTTATCTACTATGATAGAAAACATATTTGTGAAGACTTGTAACCTTACAAATTGTGGTTACCCTACGCTTGCTCGCTCTAAGCCCTGTGACGTAGGTTAATGCATCACGCCGCGGATTTCAGATCCTGCATAAACTATTCACAGATGAGAAGCGTCTGCATGGGCATTTGTATTATCTGGTTCAGTAATACCCTTTTTTTCGCTTTTTTTCATGCATTTCGTAGGATAGGAATGGGATTATGAGATCGGTTTTTGGATTGAATAGTTTTTGTGTCTATCGAAGTGTCTCTATTGTATTATTCATTACAAGTGATACTTATTCACATAAATTGTACTTTTATGCTGTACCGATAAAACATAAAACCAAATTGTTGCCGTTAAACCATTCCGTAACTTTTGGACAAGCTCCAAACCCGTTGCATTTAAGTTTATTTCATGTAAGCATATTTTAAGCAAAGCGCCTGCTCGTTTTATAAAGCAATTACAAATTGAAGTATCGTTATAACTATAGTATATACAGGAGTCAATTTTAAAAATAAGTATAGTAGGTAAATCGTTTCATTTGTAAAAAAATACATAGGTAGTTGATTTTTAAATATTATTATTATAAACAAATGCACTACAGTAGAGATTTGTGTACTTATATTTTTATATTTCTATTTCATTTAAACTCTCATGATTTATTAATTATTGAATATCATCCTACTAACATTATAAATGCGAAAGTTTGTGAGTATGTCAGTATGGATGTTTGTTACTCTTTCAGGCAAAAACTACTAAACCGATTACGATGAAATTTGGTATGTAGGTAGCTGAAGACCTAGAATAACATATAGGCTACTTTTTATCCCGGAGTTCCCGCGGGATTGATTCCTAATTGAATTTCATAGGGTCTCCACGCGGACGAAGTCGCGAGCGGCCTCTAGTTACTACATAAAACAAAGTCGCTATTCTTAAGTATGCGTAGGTCTTTGAAATTACGCAACGGACTTTGATGTGTTTTTTTAGTAGATAAGGTGATTCACAAGGAAGATTTTTAAATCCGTGCCGGGGCGGGTCGCTAGTTGATTATAAAACTATTATTTGCAAATCATTTTATCAATTTTGAATCTTATTAAGTTTGTTTAAATCAAAAGTTTATAGAAAAGAATACTTACCTACTTTAACGTTGAAATAAAAATAAAACATTTAACCCTTCAGTTGCACGGTCGAGAGGTAACACTGATTGACGTGTCATTGTGGACATTTTTAACACAAATGTCCGTCATGTGCAGACATTTCATTTCATATCTATTCATCACAATACATCTGTCAAAAAAGCAACATTGCGAACGGAACCCTGTGGTCTTTGTGACTTCTTAATTTAATCCAGCTGCTATTCTTTTGGGCAAATCGGTTTTGTGCTAATTTGACGTTTAGTTGACAGCCAGACTATAGGTGGATGAAAATGTTATCTTTGTATAATAAAATAAAATATTGCTGAAGCTAAAGGATTGAATGCAGGAGACTTCACACGATGATATTGAATGTTATTTAAAGATTAAGTATAACAATCCGTTGCAATAAATTTTTCTTTCAATAGTGTTTATTCGCAATAGATTTATAGAAAGAAATAAATAGTTTTAACAATGCATTCATAGCACAAATTTTACATCGAAGTAAAAGCTGCACTGACAAATCAATGGTTTAATCTAAAAATATTTGACCAAAAGGATTTTAAACAAAGCAACAATATTTATACACATGCTCCCTGTAATATCAAAGGACCTTTGTGTCTACCCTACAGTCAATCTAAATTCAAATACGAGCCGATGAAATTTGTATGTCTAATCTAAACATTCATTAGAGAATTCAAAAATTCCCATTGAAATAAGTCGCCCTCTTTAAACCGCTTAAGCTAATTATATAAAACATTGCATTCTGCTTTCATCCCCTATATATGCACATAATAAAAGCTCATTTTACCGGTTTCTCCCCTCTTTTACAAATTATTGAAGGTGCAGAAATTTTTCTCATATAAACTGTTTAATTAAAAAAAAAATAACATGTAGTAACAGGTTTTTAAAGATTACAAATCTAGGTTTAAAAAGCTTAATTTAGAACATAAAGAAGGGAATAGGGGTTATAACCCCTTTTCCCCTATAATAAGTTGGAAAAGGCTTAGTTTCCTGAAATAAAAAAAAGGTAAAAGTTACATGAACACACAAACAATGTAAAAAAATGAAAATGATAATTTCATTTTAATTTTTTTATGTAAGAGTTAGACAACTGCAATACCCGCGAGGTTACAGAAGCGTTGCCGGCCTATAAACCCCAATTTAGGGAGGGCGGGGAAGTTGGCTCTCCCACTCACCGGACGGAGAATGGCGGCTGAAAGCCGCCATTCAGGCGTCGGTCTTCTGTGGGAGTGTGATACTTCCCCGGACGAGCCGGCCCATCCATTCTACAAAAAGCGGAAATAGTGATAAAAGAGTCATGTTTTTAAAATCCGCCTTAGCAACGGAAGGAAAATTTAAGAAATTATAGTTAAAAATATATGTTTACAACAATAAACGTAAGTAAAATCGTAATAATAAGCGTAAGTAATAGTGAGAGCGCTACATACTAACTAGAAATTATGCCAATTATAAATTTGATTATCGAATTTCATGCGTAATTTAATTTAAATATCCAATAAAAATTATTTCAGAAAACAAAACCTTAGATTACATCCAACAAGGGTGATTTGTACCCTGAGCATGAAAAACTATCTTTCTCGTTATGGTTATCGTAATCGATAATTTACTATGAAAACCAAAGCAGCGCCGCTACGGTCGTTTGAGGAACTAATCTAGATAGATTTTATACAAAAACAGCTATAGCGATAATTGTTCGTGCTAAGGGTATTGAGCCCAAGACAGTGATCCTATAAATTAGCGAATGTAGTGAAAATACATGTTACTGCAAAATCGGTAACTATTTATAAGATACACTTCTCATCATCATATATATCATGGATTTATGTTCTTTTTACTGTTTTCTCCCCTCTGCATATTATATTGTTTGATCTCGGTACCGGGCCGGTCGGATGTGCAACGCAAGTAAAACAAGATGTTCATTTAAAATGCAATAAGTTTGCTATAAAGGTGATCGTTGAATGAACGAACTGATTTTTAGACTGTTATTCGCCGTGTGCCGTTATGCGTTCACGGCGATAAACAGTCTGAAGCTAGTAGACGGTTTTATGCATAAAATTGTTGACGGCGTGAATGGCGCGTGCTCGCGACTCGCCAGTTCAGTTCACGCCGAATTAAACTAGTCGAAAATTAGACTGCTTTTCAACCATTTCATCATCGAACAAAAACTATCACGTTGCGAAGATGGTAAAATCAACAACGACCCATTATAAAATGAACAAATTATTCGTTTTCATTTAAATATAGTCGGACAAAACTGTAGGTACTATTATATTTGAAGTAGCATTGAAAGACTGTGTTTTTAATTAATAAATAAAAAAAAAATATTTTTTCAATGCGCATACTAAGGGCCAAAATCTTATTTTCATATTGTTGCAATATTATCAGTGAATATTTTTAGAAGAGTAGGTGCGTTAGAAAACTTTGCATACTATTTTATGTTAAGCTGGAATTAACGTTGCAAATTTTGCAGCTACAATTAAGTATGATTTTTATAGGAGACATTAGTAGTAATCATAATTATTTATGTAGGTGGCATTTTATTCAAGTATTTAAAACTAGCATAAAGTTCGTTGATTGCATAGGATGCTTTATAAGGGTATATTTTGATTGAAATTCAAAATAGATTATTAATCGATAAGACTAATGATAGATAGAAATACTTGCTTGTTATTATTAAGTCAATCATAATTTAATCAATTTTATTGAATTTTCACTTGGTTCTTTAGTAATATAGTTCTCTTTGAGTACTTTTCTATTAAATTAAATGCTATAAAGCCTCTTTTGAGAGCAATCAAGATCAGACATCAGCTTAGGTAAGCCTCGATGACCTGCCACTCAGTCCTTTACATTTTATTATTTCAAAGAAAAAGTGAATTACGTGTCTATTATATCTACTTATAATAAAGACTTACTAAGGATTCAATTTTTTCTTTTTAATTCTAGCTAATCAGTAGTAGTAATAGGCTATAATTTTAGTTTTCTTTTTTATTTATTCGACATCCTAATTGAGTAATTGTGTAAGAAACCTAATTATGCCATTGGAGATTAGTGATAAGTTAAGATCAAACAGTTCTAATTATATTAAATTCAGTACATTTAATTATATTTTCCTTTGGAAACCTTAGTTAAAGCACATTTCTTTCCATTCTTTTTTGCCCTTGTTTTGACCATAAGGTTCCTTCAACTTTCAGTTTATGCCATTTTTTATGCTCTTAGACATTACTTAATTGAAACATCCACTTTTGGGTACACAATTTGGGTATTGATCCAGCCACTCTTCGCATACAAATATTCCAAAAATAATGCATCTAATGATTGTCAAACTTTGTGTTGTTGAACAAAGATATTTTACTTAAAAGATCCTTTAAAATAAAACAAACAAATCTTACAATGATTAGATTTTAAAAAAGCAAACGATGATTACAACTATCAAAGGCAAGTGCAAATATAAAATTCATTACGTCACCTCTTGAGCTAATTCGTCCCCAACGAGGGGACTAGAGGGTTGACGGGGACGAAGGGGATCTAATATTAGCAACCGTGAAGACGTCAAAGAAGATTTCCGACGCACACTTGTCTATTTGTAATTGAATATGAAAATCTTTCGCGCTGAGAGTTGGAACAAAGAGTTTAAATGCTAGAAGTGGTAAAGCTAATTCTTTAGTATATTTTTCTGCTTAACAGATTTTTTTCATCATTCTTATAATCATCATACTCTATTTGAAGTCGTTATTGGCAATGGGAATTACATAGTCTCTTTCATTTCTCATGCTCTGACGTTACCTGTAATTATTATTTACTCAAATAAAATTTTATTTTCCAAAAAAATATTTCGTACTTGTTGTCTATATATATCTATATAACGATATCTTCGAAACGGCTTATACGATTTTGAACAGTTTTTCGTTGTCGGTTAAAGAAGGTGCAACATTTTTATTTAAAATTTACTTTTTACCTAAAAAAATATGAAATTGCAACAGTATTCCCTCATATTTTGCTCCACAGTAACAGATTTCGTCTCCATTGAACCTAGATCTTCGCCCCTTTCACTATGATGATAAAAACTTGCCGTGAGCCCCGTCTGAGAGGCAGGTAGCACGAGTGGCCTTTCAACATCTATATCCCACGCTCTCTTCACCATTAGCCATTTTAATTCGCTCTTGGATCAAATTTTTGAGCTTCGTTTAAATATTTGGAAATTAGAGATGACGTCTACACTAATTTTAAAAAAGAAAATTTTTCGACGAACGTGAATTGTTATACTAATACAGCATAAAAATACTGGAAGTATTAACCAACCAAATTGTATTTATATGTATACTAGACATTTGCCGAGGCTTTCCCTGCTTGTCAAATGAAATGATTTCCTGCGGTATATTTATGTATAAATTTTCGTTCTATTTTTCTTTGTAACATATAATCAATCAATTCATTATATTATGAAAAAATTGTGAATGGATAATGATGATATTTGGGATGTTTCATAAAAAATATTATAGCTTAATAAGGTTTAGATACATCAAAAATACTTCTTGCTTCACTTTAGATAAGTAATTACACACTAATTATACAAATTACATCTTCGTCTTTGAACTTTTTTTTAAGTTGACTTGAAACATATTATCTTAGGGAAAAGTAAATTTAATTTAACATGAAAGATTGAAGGCTTTTTTCAGATCGCCTCACTTCCATTTGATTTAATTACATGATCTAAAAGATCTTTAAGGCCCGGTTATCACTGAATGAAAAGGAATTATTCTCGAGTTGCCAGGAGGAGGAAAACAAAATTTACCGTAATAATAATTTAGTAATGTATAATTTAGGATTTTCAAGATTCTTGTTTTTAGAGTAAAATAAGACCTGAGACTCTGTTGTCTGTCCGTCTGTCACAAGGTTATATCTCATGAATCGTGATAGTTAGACAGTTGAAATTTTTAAAATAAAAAGTTGAGATTACGTATTTTTGTTGCCGCTATAACGACAAATACATACGGAAACATTTGTGCGCGAGTCGACTTGCATTTATTCGGCTATTATATTGATTTATACTAGCCGACCGTGCCCACTTCGTTGGGCGTTATAAAATAGCCTATAGCTCTACTAAATAGATGTAGCTTTCTAATTGTGAAAGAGTTTTCATGATCGGTTCACTATTTCCGAAGAGTAGCCCTTTTTGGCGTAAAGGAATCGTAAAGTGTGTACAAACACACTTTACCATTTACAATATATGAATGGATTTTATTTTATACTTATTAATGTGACCCTCCCCCCCTCTAATATAAAAAGAAAAAAAATACTAGCTAATGTCCACGACTTCGTCCGCGTAGATTTTACGATATTTGCAATACGTTATTGCTCAGTAACAATAAATTATGTCCATCGGCAACCATACATTTTATTCTAGGTCATAGTCCATCTGCCCAATTTCATCCAGATCCGTTCGGTAGTTTTTGTGCGACGCGCGTACAAACATACAAAAATTCTAAAAACAATAGTTTTGCCTTTAATAGGCCTTATAAAGAGCGCATACATATTTTTTTCTTAAATATCTCCCATGTACAGACATAGGTTAGTTCCAAATTTTATTATATGTATAGATATTGATCCAAACTATACCCAATAATTGTTATCTCAGCGATCCACCCACCAAAGCCGTGTCCTCGGAATAGACTTTATTTACTCTCAACCTATTCTCAGGTTTATATCTCTAACGGTTGAGCCTCAAATAAATGCGGTACAATAACAATAAAGAAGGATTTTGCCTCAGATTGCTGACATTTTCCAAGAGACGAAGGGAAGATATAAAAACAGCCTAAACTCTTATTAAAAAAGGTTTACATACGAAACGAGAAACAGTTTTGGAACATAAAAAATGTTACGAAAAATTGTAGAAAGAATACTCACAGTTATGTGGTGTTTTATAAGAAATTATTTTTGTTTCGTGACATAGAAATAACACGAGTTTTTTTCGCGGCAATGCTCGCGTTCTATAAGTAATTCTCGATCCTGAGAGAATTTAACATAATCAAGTCTTAGCAAGCACCTAAGTATGACCTAAAAGGAACCGTCATGCAAAATTAAGACCTGTTGTAGTTTATGAGATTTCGTGATGAGCGCAAAACACTTATTTTTCACTTTTGTATAAAAAGATGGATTTAGAATCATCATGCATCGATATGAAGGTTTAATATATTATTAGTTTTAAATTTATGAAATTAGATTGGATTATAGAATACCTAGATGAATTGCTTAGGTAATTTAAAATTAAAAAAGTTGGAGAATGTTCGAAGATCAAAAGTATATTAATTCAAACCCTAAAAGGAATACATATTATAGAATTGTCTTGTTGACAAATATATATATAAAGTCTTGTATTATGATAAAACTTAAGTCATATTAAAAGATAAATAAAATACCTCAAAAATTACGAAGAAACATATTTTTTATAGACATTTAATAGGATATATTTATTCCTTTTTTATCCAAAGTTATTGCCAAGCTATAAAAGAAACACGTACAGAACTCGAAACAGAAAGTTATGCCCTATTTAGGAATGCTGGAAATTCTTTACAGTTATAAGTATAACGATATGTTCACACTCTCAATTTGTAGTAAATTCTTGTTTCTCCTTTCGGTGGAAATTTTATTTCGTGTAATGTAAGAAAATATATAATATGTAAACTAGATAACTTGTGGCGTGATTGCGTAAGAGAAAATTTGTACCGCGTTTCCAATTTGTAACTCATAAATAGTAGCGTTATACTATATTTAAAAAGGGGGTCAAGTGCGAGTTGAACTTCCGCACGAAAAAATATATTTAATTATATTTTTAATGTCTGTTCCTATAGCTGCAACAGAAATCTTATAGGTTACATGCTCTAAGACAGAAATATATCATCTGAAAATTTCAACTGTCTAGCTATCCATTACAGTGAGACAGACGGACGGACAGCGGCATCTCAATATTAGAGTCACGTTTTACCCCTTGGGTACGGAACCCTAAATATTTTGAAAATAATGATAAATTTCCTAGTAACTCGCTATTTTCAGAAAACAAAAATGTAATTAGGTGCCTGTCATCATCAAAGGCAAACTGATTTCAAGGTCATATTTTCCTCTAGACACTGTCAAGCCTATTAAATGCAAACTATAAACCTCAGTGCTTAAGCTGAGTCATATTATTATTGGTCAAGTTGTCAACTACTATGGTTTAATTCAAGAACTTTCCAGACGGCCAGAAGCAGCCGCAATTCCAAGAATTCCAATACGTATTATTTGAATTTGAAACAATAACGAAGCCCCTAATTAGTCTGATCGATTCTGAAGTTAGGCAGATTAATGTGTCACTCATTTACCTTTTATTATAAGCAGTTATTATGATTAATTTTCATCGATTTATGATCATTGCTATGTTTGTTACAACTAAGTACAGCTTTTTTAAAGTTCCTATATTAATAATACAATAGGTCTGTCAAAATCAATGTTTCAAATTATTATAAGTACCTACCTAATCTTTAAGACTTCGTGCTCATTTTAATTCAAAAAAATTTCCCTTTGTATATAAAAACAAATCGTAATTATTGGATAGTACCTAAGTCTTAAACGGCTACCTAAATCAATATACATATATAAAAGGAAACTGTGTGTTTGTATGTCAATCTTTTTCTCCATAACTAAC
>JADGIL010007945.1:0-25146 GCA_020352625.1 Cactoblastis cactorum | reverse complement strand
AAAAATACTCATACAAAATAGGAAAAAAGAAAGATGATTATGAACAACAAGCTCTAAAATTTTAGAGAGATAGGATAGGATAGAGATGGGCCTAAGATCTGATACAGAAGAAGGATTCATTGATTTAGGTAAGTCATGTGATGTTAAGTGATCACCGCTGCCAATAGACAACTGCAACACCCGCGGGGCCAATCCTGCATCCAACATATGCTGTTACCTACTCATACAGATTTACATTTCCCTGTCGATGCGCTTCATTTGCTCGTCTGACAGATGATATCTCGATTTATTTAAACGATGCCGATTACTTCGCGATTATCGAGTGCACAGCGAATCGATTTTCTTCATGGTGGCCCTTAATTGTTGTGTGTCATCATCAGTGATCACTCACCAAGTCGGAAGGCTCAGATGGATGGCATTATTCTGAACTATACGACGAGCATTTGACTTATCTTTAAACCAAGAATATCCAAATTTCAAAATTCTTATTTTTAAAAATGGCTCACGTGGGAATCTGTGGCAGAAGCCCATACCACAATTTTGCAAGAGTCCATCTTTGTATCTCTTTCAATTACATTTTTATCGATATCGCTTATTTCATAACATAATTATATTAAGTACTGTTGACCCTTGTCTTAGTCCAAATCAATTCGTAGTAGCTTAAATTCTGATTTCCTGTATACATTTATATGTATCACATACCTATATATAACCGCTTTAATTAGTTGGAATAAGCAAGTTGTATATTAGATTTACTTCAGCAGTCAGCTAACTCTAAGTATGACAATAAGCGTATCTTGAATTCTCGATCGACTTTCTTCGTGGCTGCTCGATAATTTATGCAGTGACGATAAACGGCTATCGTTGACAGTTAATGTGCACTGAGACAATTATACGTACAATCACGGTTTTTCACGATAATACAGTTTTTACACTGTGGTTTATATTTGTCTCGTCGCAATGCGTATGGAATAATTTGCTTTCTTTTAATGATAATAGATGTAATTTTTGTATCATATTAAAGATGAATCAATGAGGAAATCAAGATGCCATTAAATTTTACTTATTTAAATGAATCTAAACTATTTTAATAATATGGAACGTAAGCAACGTAAGCAAATAATTTGTGATTCAATGCAATCACAGACGATATAAGTATCTATTATGTATATAACCTAAATAAATATGCAAGTATGATTGATATGGAGTTGTATTAATATTTATAATATTATAATGAGGTCCAAAAGTTATAGGTGGCTGAAATCTAATTAGTTTTTAATTTATGTTGAAAATATAGTATCAATTTTAAATAGTTTTTCATAACATATAACATTTGTTAGCCTTTCATCCAAACATTAACTTAAAATAAAATTGTGTGTCTGTGTGTGTTAAATAAGTACAATGTAATAAGGCATATTATACAACGAATGAAAAATGCGTGGCCCGAGCCTGGCACGGAGTACTCTTACTTAGCAATAGAGTTTTTTTTGTCACAATGTTTTCTGCGTCATAAAACATTTTATATATTTTGATTTGACATTCAATTTAATTATTTTATTTAATTTATTAAGACACTACAATGTACTCGTATGTTAGTTCATCCATTAACATCAGTTTAAGACATGATATATTTTGTAAATTGACGTCTGAAAAATATGCTGCAATGGAGCCGTTGCTTCTTCATTTGCGCTTTGAAAATGGTGGTAGTTGTTTTTTTGTTAAATTATTGATGTCAAAAATAACAAATTGACGATTCAAAAGTGTTAAATTCTAATCTACTTTAATATACATATTTTGACTTTGTGTATATGGAGTGTATAAGGCAAGCATTCATTCTAGCAACGATTACTGATAGGCGCAAAAAACGGTTGGCGGTTTCTGTTTTATAAAAGTCTGACATTACCGATTGGCCACACGAGCGGTGGAAAGTGTGATTTATTTCCCTACTTCTTAGCCAGAAATCGAGAGAAAATTCTACATTTATGGGAATAAACTATGGTGGCTAATCGATCAAACATGGAGAACACGTCCATATAAAATTGTCGTTTCACAAAAAGCAACCGTGATTACACGAACAGTGTATGTGTGAATCGAAGAATTTAGTAAGAACTACAGTTGAAATACATTGCTCCTATAGTGAGATGCTTACGCGGTGCCCGTTCCTCAGAACATTTTAAAGAAGTGCAATATATTTCTAAAGATTATCCTTGTTTATTTAAAACCAATTTATTATGTATCGATTGTTTTAAAGATTACCTTAATCCCTTTTTTTACGTAAGACTTAGGTCCAAACTTTCAACAACTTTCTTCACGCAGCCTGAATAGCTTATCGGATTGTAACCGTACAGCTAAATGGACATAGCCTTATGTAGCTCATTCGAATGCCGGTACTTCTAGCTCATTTAGCAATAATGTACAATTGTTCGAAACCTGCGTTCAGTGACTTTTTTATGAAGGATGGAAACGAGCAGGCGGGTGACGTGATGTTAAGTGATTATTACCGCCCATAGACAACTGCAACACCCGCGGGGGTTCCCTCACGCAAAATAGGCGCACAGTCGTCGAGTTGCGGAATCCATTTACAATACAAACACCCGCGGTGTCACAGAAGCGTTACCGGCCTATAAAAAACCGCGCCCTCCCCATTTGGGGAAGTTGGGCCTCCGGCTCTCTCTTTAGGTTCCCTCTGCGCAATACCTAATGAAAGCACAGATAACTGTTTGCGGGATCGGAGGTAGGAGTGAGGTCACTGCCACATTACGCTCCCAAACTAGCTTCTCATTTACATACTTGGGTCATGAAGTTCTTTTGCATAAACAATAAAAAGTATACTTACCGCTAAGACACGTACACCGGAATAGGTCAATGGTACATAGATCGCCAATGAACATATTCTAGTTACCTGTTATCACAATTAATCAATCTCTAGTATAATATTGTTTTGCGACTAAGTTATTATAATTATTTTAAACAAACTAATTATGTTGTCAAAAATCTAGTTCTAAAGGCGCAGCCCGTTTTATCGTTAGAACGGCGGCTATTTCAGTGCATCTAATTTTTTATAATAAAGGCAGTGTAAAAAAGGATAGTTGAATTGTGAAAAAACATCAAAAAGCAATTGCGATAATAAAAAGATATAAATAAATCAGAGGACGTTTGACGTCAGTGACACATTTCTCGATCAGGATCTACGTTGAAGTACGAGTCCATGTATGAGTGTGTTACAACTAATATTATTTTCAGCAGTATTACGCAAAGACCAAAGACAAAAATCGAAAAATTTTCAAATTATTAAACTTGTATTTATCAGGAAAGTGTAGGTATTAAACTTTTTTTTACAAGCAGAACTCGACTCAATATATACACACCTGCCTCTTATTCTATCGCAATATATATTTCAGTCACTCTGGATTAATTGACAATGGCAGTAGTCACGGCTCTCTCATTGGGAAGTGCCTGTCTTATTGAGGTCAGCCAGTCGGCAATTGCTCGGATTAGATCTCATGTTAATCGTATTTTAATTAGTTGGTTTCAAATGTAGTTTTTATAGATAGATAAAGATTTAATACTGCTATATTAGGTAGGTTTATTTAATTAAAATAGCAAAAGAACGTATATTCTTATGTTTAATTTATAGTATTTTACAAACCTCTTTGGTTTTCCTAAATGCTTTATAAATGAAATACATATATTTATATACAAGTTACAGTATATATGGTTAAAACAATAACTATTTAACGAATAGGAAGAATGAGGATTTGCTATATGAGAGAGACAGTCGAGTAAATAAACTTAATGTTTAGGCAAAATAACAGCTTCACTTATAATTTCCTACTCGAGATTATAATTAATTATCAAGTAAAGTAAACCAAGTTGTAAGCGCTCCGATCTGGACGGGTCGCGGATGGGTGGCTGACGATCTCGAATTACAAAACGCATCACATATTAACCCTAATTAGTATTACATAACGGACGATGCTGTTAACGCGTTATTAATACAAACTTACACCATTATCTTTCGGAACCTAAAATCAGGCGGACGTATTTGAAAATGTTGCCTATAAGTTATGCCAAACATTTGGGTTTAATGTTATGTTTACGATACGATACGCTGAGGTTGAAAACAGTTTTCCAGGTGCTTCTGTAAAAGTTTATCAATAAGCGCAGTATTTCATCTCGACTTTATAAGATAAACTTAGTTCAACAGTCAACAATCTGCCCTATTTATTTATGTATATCAGAAAACTCGTTTAAAATATGTAGCAATTTGTATTTAACAGAATTAAAAAGTGCACTACTTACTAATTCCTGAATTCAAACAATCTTGCGAAAAATAATTTTTATTTATTTGGTATGGGTATTTTTTGTTACATTACATCTAACACCTAATGCTCTGACTACGAGGAATCCGTATAATTATTTAACTTATTCTCTTACAGTTATGTAACGCACATGTAACTTGACTGGATTTGACTTACTTTTGAATTTTAATGCTGAATTTGTTTTTTTCTGTATTGCGTAATTTCAGAATTCTTAAACATGCAAATTTTAATACATGCGAAACTAATTCGCGGTATTAGGCATAAGCCTAATATTATTTTTGTTTTACCTTAATTGAGTAATAGCAATTTAATATAATGACAGTATAACTAAAACTTATTTTTACATCAGCCTATATTGATGCTTTAAAAAATGTCGAGGATCAAGTTGAATGCGGAAGAAAGTTAGTCGCACATTGCAGTCCGTACAAGGAATACATACTTACAAGAACTTAGGAACTGCTTCAGAAAGTTGATGAAAATTAACAGTCGATTAAGGCCTAGTTGTTTACACAAACACTGACAAAGTTAATTCTTAGTAAATTGGTATTACTTATAACCTTTATGAATTAAAAAATTACGCTGTCGACAAAGATTCTTCTTCAAAAAAACCAGAAGATTCGCAAATTAGGTAACTGTTTCATAACTATTTATAAATGTTAAACGTTGAATTAATTCGGTTCGAGGTGTTCAATTTTAAGAGAATAAATCGCTGTGTTTTAAAACGCTGCATTAAGATCGTGGCATTGCAAGTTAGATCGATTAAGATCGATCGGTTTGAATTAATTGAATACCTCGCGGCAACTGCTTGCCGAATCTGTCATCCATTTGATCCGAGTAAAAGCCGACTGTATGTACAATTCATACTAAAGACAGCTACGATGACTAATAGATTTGTGTTATATATTTGATCAATGACGACAAAACTGGTACAAAATCGTAGAAATACAACAATTTTATTCGTTTTAAAAGACATGTCTTAAGTAATAACTGAAAGTAACAAGCTTTTCATGTCATGGAGAGACGTCTTATTTCTTTATTGTTATTCAGCCACAACAGGTACAGCCACAATGAAGTCGGCGTTTTACATATTTCTGTTACGTAGTATATATGTATTTGGTGAAACCAATTCCAACTGATTGGCTTTAATTTAAGAATATTTTCAAAATTCTAAGTTTAAAATAAAAAGTAGTACGTAACTATAATAAATATCTACACATATAATAAAATTGTAACTGAGCTATGTCTGTGTACATAATGTGTACTAACTACCTGTTTGAAATTTGGCACAGCGATAGACTATGACCTACATTAAAGGATATGTGACTTTTTATCTCGGAAAAATTTACGGTTCCGGAGGGATATCATTTATTGTAACAGAGAAAGGGGCTGACAAGATATTATACTTAGTATTCATTGGTCGGACGAAGTCGCGGGCATTAACTAGTATAAACATAATAATAACAGTTTTGACGGTAGAAAGCAATTACATTTGATTGCTTTCCATCATTGACAATTTTATTCTTTGATTCGGAATATAAATATCAAATCCTGATGATATAAAAAAAAATATTTATTGTCTTTCAGATAAGATACATTGCTAATATTTTGAATTTAATTAAGTAAATAACTAAATTACAATTATTCTTAAAGATATATAATAATTTATTTCGTATAATTTAGAACGAATGCTAAAATTATTTAGTATGCAATATGCTACTCATTGCGTCACTTCCTGTTACAGTAACATTATTGAAGAATTTGCTTTCAAACATCATCAAGGGCAGTAGTTTATTTAGTTATAGTGTGTTTAAAGGAGTTATTAGTAATATTTCAGTATTATCAACTTAGGCGACCAAACTTCTCTCAGAGGTGACACATATGTACCTAGATCAATTTTATGAATTCAAATATCGATGACAAACCAAATACTTCTACTGACTTAACCTTTCGTATGCCTCGTCACAGATCCGTGATAACAACTATAAGTTGTCATTGTCCCGGATTCGGGACCGTAATTTACCGTACTGTGGGTATAATGTTATTAAGAATACCTTGCCTTAAAATGGTTATTTCTGGGAGTTACTTTCTCACTACTAAATTAAAACACATCTCTACAGTAGCCAACATCTGGCACGACATGTGTTCTGCCCCCGGGTTTGTTTACCATCTGTTGTGAACAGAGTAATATTAATAGATCCGTCGAGGAGGTGTTCATATACCGCTATGGCGACGGCCTTGCCTGGATGTCGCGGAGATTCCAGGATAAATACTTAGCTCCTTTGGCCTTCTAGATTTGAGACCAGGCCAGATCTGGGTGACAAAATTAAATTGCCGTTACTTGCAATGAGTGCAGTAAGATGTCTAATACACCATTGGATATCTCAGGCATAAAGCGGACAAGTTTCTTTTTTTTCTCCTTTAGCTTTAGGTGTGGGTAAATATTTTTAAATCTAAACAGAAATAAGACAAAAACTTTTTTTGCTCGCAGGCAGCAGCGCTCTTTGTGATGGATAAGGCTGACATTTTGTTCTGGTGACGTCATCATGCAGCAACTCCCATTTCACTGGGTGTAACAATGCAGGCGCACCTTTGCCTGGCATCTTAATGGCTTATAGTCCTAATTGATGCTTTCTTGTGTATTTGCCAGTACAGAGCGTAAACAAAGGGACTTTCACTTGACTAATGCTTAAAATATTTGTTTATCGACCCCTGTTGCCGGTTTCTTAAAAATCTTAATGTAATTGAAATGAAGGACGGCAATGTTAATAGATAATACTGTGTAAAAAATGCCATTTTAGTATTTATGTCTTTGTAGTACGTATTTTAAAGCTTAATAAAGTATTATTATTTACAGTCTCATAAACTTGAAATTTATATCTAAATAAAAATGGATTTATATTAAAGCAAGACGCTTTGAATGCTAAGTATTATTTTGAAGAAAGTACATATAACGATTATGATTCAATATTTCACAGTCCAAAAATCAATCATAAAACTAAGCAATTATCATGTAAATGTAAATCTGACATTCACTTTCATAATTGCGTAATATCCTATTTTTTAACTATTATTCTGTAGCGGGACGGCATCAATGGGTTTCGGAGTCATGAAACGGTTCAGTGGACGCATGGACCATTTCCCTCGTTAGGTGGGTTATTTGCGGTCGAGTAGCTCGCCCGTTAGTGCTCGTGTTAGTAAAATTATAACCAGTATGTAATGAAGAGTAAGAATATTTAGTAATAAAATTATACATATGAGTAATCATAAATTTAAAATGAGGTAAAACTTTAATTTGGAGTCAGTCGAAGCCGAATCGAAGAGCAACTGTCGACTGTCACCTATGTTAAAATTGCGATCGATAAGGACGGCGAATTCTATGTAGATTTAAGTTTTGTAAGACAACATTTTTACAACATGTAGATTTTACGACTTTTAATAATGCCACTTTTCATAAAATGAAGATTAATGTTAAAAAATATATTGATCTTGCTTTACATTGAAATATTACTAGAATTTAATATTTTCTACACGGAACTCCACTTCTCACGTGATGAAAGCCTCCGATTGTCGTGCTGCATACAGACAGCCTTATAAACACACGAACAGTACGAGGGCACGCGGTCTGAGTTGTCAAGTACCGACTCCAGCGATTACCTGGATTGAATCTCATCCAAACAGGGCTTGAAACCAGTTCAATGGGGCATGTGCTTTGAAAATACTAATTTTGGGCCTACTATTGTCTAAATGGCACAATTGCCTGTCAGTACTAGCATTGATTACACGCGTAGCTATTTATAAAGTTTTATAAGATTATCATTTCCCATTTGAACTTATTTTCTTTCAAAGTTTTTACAAAAGCTTGTTTGAGTCTAATAAAATGAAACATGACACCCAATTTATTGTTCTTCCCCCCAGTCTAGACATGTTAGAACCTACTCCCATTATTGACACGTCACAAACGAACAGAATGGCTCGTAAAATAAAAACTAACTTTCCAATTTTAGCTGACAGCAAATGTTACCAACACGCGGACTTTGTATACCCGAATTTTATGCATAGCTTCAATATTCTTTATTTTGTTTGGTATTAAAAAGTAAATATATTATGTATGCATAGAAATTTCGTGCTTGCCCTCTGTTTGTGTCTATAATCTAAGAGAAAGAACAATTTTCAAATCAGGCTATTTTGACCTAGCTTTTCCCATATTTTATATTCTCTTTCTGTGTAATAATCAAATAACAAAAGAATAAATCTTATTTATTTTTAATTACTATTAAGGGGATTTCTCCTAGATTGTAAGTCCCGTAGAAAAAAACCCGTAAAAACTCGTAGTCGGTAACACTGGCTGAGAGGGCGCGGCTAGATTCCACGTAAAATAAATTGGTTCTGTACACAGATGCAACTAGGTACTGCACATTGTGAACCTTATTCCGAAAGTTATAGGGCACAAAGGCACGGTTCTATAAGACTAAAGTTTGCACTCAAGTACAATGGGAGAGCATGAGTGGGTGTATGGTGTAAATAGGTGTACTTTTATTTTATTTTTGTGTGGTTCGAATTAGTTTTAGAAGCGATCAAAACATATCTTGACACTAAAATAAATCTTCTTATTTTGTTTGTTACCATAACATTTTGTAATCATTCAAACACAAGTTTTTTAAGTAACTACAACTAAATGTCATGGGAAATTAAATTCAAAGCTTATTAATACTCAGCACTCATAAATAATACATCAATTTTATCAAAAACAAAAAAGTAATAAAAAAAAAGCTCTTGCTCAGTGTATAAATATTATTTGTTTAGCAATATATAGGCCTCAAAATTATAAAACATAATAATTTCCTCAAATAACACCCGTTTCATTCCCATGAAATGGTAACAAACGCCGCGCCGCCGGCTCTTATCACTTGCACCACACAAAGGGCGATGCAGCATGCAACGGAAGTGGCGCGCCCTGCGGGGGACGTGCGGGCGGGGAGGGGGGCTGTCTGATGAGCCCATTGATGGATTGAGTGCATTCGTCAATGAATTGCGTTATGATGACCCAACACGAACTACGACATACGACATGGTTTGTAGTGGTATGGCGCCTGCTGCTTGCTTTTTTAGCCTGTAGCATGAATGGGCCTGCTCGTCCGGGGAAGTACCACACTCCTATAGAAGACCGACGCCTGAATGGCGGCTATCAGCCGCCATGCTCCGTCCGGTGAGTGGGAGAGCTGGAGGTCCCCATTTGGGGAGGGCGGGAGATTTTTATAGGCCGGAAACACTTCTGTAACCCCGCGGGTGTTGCAGTAGTGTATTGGCGGCGGTGATCACTTAACATTGCGTGACCCGCCTGTTCGTTTGCCTCCCTCTGACATAAAAAAAGACAATATTCAAACCCCGTATCAAAATGAGGGATGTTACAAGTTTGATATCGATGGCTGAGTGAGTGTCGTAGCTCTCTAACAGATAAACCGAATTCTAGGAGGATTTATCATTCAAAAGTTTCTTTCCTGGCAGTGGTTCTCAGCTTTACAGATACAGTATCACGTCTTTATCCCTTAAGATGAGGCCAGGAGTTGCGAGACTCGAAGGCCACGCTTAGCAAAATGCTGGGTCTATTGGTGGAATGGGGATTCAGAAATAGTGACGGGTTGCTAGCCCATCGCCTATGAGAATTCCTGTATCAAGCCCTTTTCCCTCGATGACTTTTACATTCTGCGCGGGAGGAGTAGCAGCTGGTACATTCTACGCTTTTCTTTCGTTCCCAGACCAGCATCGAAGACTAGATCGGACGTGACAATTGACAGCCAATAATAATATCTAATAGATTATAGTACACATACACATATATGTGTAGTGTACTATGATTAAAAATAAAAAAAACTTAAAAAAGGTTATTGTAATATTTTCTGCTCTGATATGAACTTTATGTTTCTGCTTCCAACCGCTCTGATTACGAAACCTCGAGTTTCTATTTCAATATTGAATTTCTTTAACACAATTTCGTTGATCATAAATTCATAACAGACCGCAAACAACGAAAGTGAGCATGTGGCGAGTTGTGGTGGATATCTGAGCCGGCAGGGGTGACCCCGGCCTGAAACATTATATCATTATTTTACGAGTATGTTGTATACAAACAATAGCAAATAATTAATAATAGTCTTTCTGACCTTAAAAAGATAAAAACCGCTTGAGTGTCTTTCGGCGTTTCTTCTCAGTAGCGAACATTCCAAAATGCTGGTAGTCTGTAGCTTGATTAAGATATAATATTCATTAATTATAACTAACTTAAACTGACGCGAAAAATTGCCTTTTAAAGTTTAATATCTGAATAAAGATTTTGATTTATAATTAAACTTTAACCTATTAATTAGCTATCCGGTCAATGTGTGACAACCCTGGTTAAGAACCGCTGACCACTACCAATGGTTTTCTGACACCAATCCTATTTAAAACGGCTACGTAATGCAATCTTAATAACGTTCCTTATGGAATATTAGTTGAAATCGGTACTATTATGTGACCACGGCTCAGAGTAAATTGGATTACCAAATTCAAAGACTTCATACTCGTCCGTACTAAATGAAATAAATTTCAAGTAAAAACGTAAATTGGATTACCAAATTCAAAGACTTCATACTCGTCCGTACTAAATGAAATAAATTTCAAAAAAAACTATGCATTGTCATTTAAATTAAGTATGTACTCGTATACAACATTTCAGCTAAATCGGTTGAAGATAAATGCTTCAAAATTGATTTGCAGGATTCCATCCGAAAAGACATACATCATACATTGCAAGCTAAATAAAAGTTTGTAAAAATGAAGTTATTTGTCATCGCTTCAGTCGATAATCTTAACCAACCTAGATTAAGAGATTTCAACAAACCGCAAAATCTAAATATCTTGCTTCCGCATGAAGCGCCGACAGCTTATAATTAAGTGAACTACAGTGAATCTCGCCAGCCGCTAATTTTTCCACTCTGATAAAGATCCGCGACCGGGACCGGTTCCATAGGGGTTTCACTTTTTGTGTTGCGTTTTTGTTGATTACAGATTTGTTAGGTGAATACATATATATCGGACATCGGACTCTATATTCATACTTGTAGCGACAGCTTACACGCTGAATATGTTGGTTGAGCGAAATTTAGTTTAAGATTGATTCAATAAATCTTTTATCTATATTTCTTCTTGTAGTATCTAGAAACATTTCTTCAAAATTATATTTAATTCTGGAACTCTCACAATAAGAAGAAATTTTCTGATCGCAATAAAAGTAAAATATTGGCATTTACTTATGCCGATGTGGATAGTAGTTTACTCTGAAAATAAATAAAAAAATATATTACTTTTTCTACTTCTAAGTTTAAGAACTATATTTTCACTATGATTACCTATTTGTTACTTTAGTTTAACAACATATTATTATATATAACTATAGCAAATAAATGACAATATGTCCGGTCTGTACAACTCAAGAGAAACGTGTTTCTTGCGAAGGATGCGATTTCCTCGCGGCCATCGACCCGGGAAGCCCGTGGCTCCCAGAACGAGGGGCGATTGGACCCGAGCACAAAACTAATCGGTTGTCAGTGCACTGTCGTTCAAGACGTCAGTTTTCATTGACTACAATTGATCGTCAACTGCAGTTGCATCTTCCTAGGAACTATTCACGTTCATTATAAATATGTATACATATATATAATACATAGTTCCCTTTTATTACCGAGCGAACAACTGTGCCTGTCACTAAATATAATTACTTACTTTTGTATACCCAATAATAAATCCTGAAATAAAATTACATATTTTCCTTTTTCCCTATCGGTATTCGAGGAAATGTTCTTACAAAATTTCCCTGAAATCTGATGTTCCCTTAGAAATATACTAGGTTTTTCACAATAGTATAAACAACAATATTGAGATAAAGGTGCTTAGTCCGTCAGTGAAAAGCTTTTCATAACAAAAAAGTAACTGGTGTTACAATTCCCCACGGTACTTGACATTTCACCACCCTGAAATTATTTCGGTAAACGAGACATTTGGTCTTCGTCATCCACTGTTAAAATTTAAACAAGTGTGAGTGAAATGTGTTCGGTCTGACTTCACTATAGGTTTCATCTACTCCAGAGCTCTAACATCTCCCTTAATAGATCTTAATGTCCCGTTTTTCTGTTTATTTTTAAATTGTTGACTATTTAATTATTTTTTTGATATATGGGTAAATTTTAACTTAGTACACTGGTCTGCATTCGTTTAACATTAGGTAAAAGAGATGCAACCCAAAAATACTTTGCAACGTATATAGTGTATTAAATTTTACTATATTATTATTTAAATAAATACAAGAAGTTAGTTCCGATTGGGGTCACAGGATCAGTTATCGTTGTGGCATGTAATTTTGTTAATGTTTGTGCAAATTGTATTTAAATTGATTCCATCGAGCAATTCGTGTTTGATAAGATCAATCATTCCTGCCTACATGCTATGCTGCGTCAATCAAATAAATAACAACAGTGAGGTTTGATATATTATTCCATTGCTCGTAGCTTAACAAAGTTATAATCTTATTACTTGTTATTCTATTATAATTGAGCTAGAGCTGAATAATTGTAGACAGATCAAAATGCAAGGCATAATTACAAAATACATTTATATCATCTCAACAACAACTAGCAACAAGGGAAGTCCGTACAAGGAATTGCCCCTAATACGCGCAATGTTCTTACGTTTGATGTGATCCTGCGACGAATGCGTTTATCCAATTAAGGAGTTGGGAGCAACGCTCGGGTCGTTAGGCTTGGAGCTCATAGTGGTCGATCTCAAGAGGCGAGATTATGTTTATGATGCACTGAATGTCAATAGGAATTGTAGATGATAAAATTAGTCAGTGTGATATTTTATAAAAATTATCGACGTTCGTACGTATGTACGTTCTGTTAAATTATGGATTCTAGAGTCAATACTCTACTTGTCAGTACTTGTTACATTGTGAGGCGCTGCATACTATTCAATTTCTCTTAATCAAAATTAATGCTTATGCAAATTTATATATTCGTAACTATTTGATGTAGATCAATTTTCTTTTTCCTTTAAATTAGTAGGTTAGAAGTTATCAAAGATTTAAAATTACACAACCAAAATTATATTTCCTTTACGCGCGTACCTCGCCTCGCTCTAAACTAAAGTATAATATATTTAGTATAACTACTAAATATGTTATGCTTTAGTACGCATGTATTCGAATCTCTCTAATTAATATAAAAATTTTGTGGCTACTAGCAGTTTAGATCGTGTTAAAAGAAAAACTCTAACTCCAAAAATTGTTCAAAGGATCCCGTGTAATGCTGGGCCAATTAATGAATTCATTCATTATTTTATCTGAGAGTTGAATAAAACACCTATGTAGATTGGATTTTTAAATGTACAAATGTTTATCAATCGAGTTGTCTACTTGACTTGTTCCCACAAACCAATGTGAACTTGTTTGTCCGTTGAGACCGGGACGCCTTAAAGGGAGTAACTTGCAAAACTTGGTCACTTTATATTTATCATGCCGTCCACGATTTCATTCTTTTTGTTGATATTTACATTTTCTGAAAGTTCATGGAATATCTTATATTTATCAAACTAAATAATTGTCGGTTTCTTATTCGTAAATTAATCTCGCACGAATTTGCATGCTGATTGCTGATATTTGAAGTGTGAATTGATAGAATGTATGAAATTGAAAGATAATAGAGGTAATTCAGGATATTTCATTGCACTTTATTCTATTTCGTGAAATACAGGTTAATCTTTAAAGTGGTTTTTGACGAGTTAATTTGCTGCTTCGGGCTCTCGACTCTGAAGCATTTACGGAGAAATTTTAGTAAATATGTAGTAGCTCCTAAAACAAACCGATTTAAAACTTGTTTAACTATTATACTATCTTGGATTCATATGACAGTTTTGGGGAGTACCAAAATAAATACGTTTCAGCTCATTATGTCAACTTCTCAACATGACAACCGGACGCAAAATGTCCCTTTCTATAATGTCAATCTTAAAATATCTATGAACCGAAACGTGTAATTAATTTTACAAGCACAGCCTCTTCGAATGCTAATATAGCCACAATTATAGTCAACAACTAACATTACTTTCAACTATAGTTGTCTCAACTAGTTGTTTCAACTAGTCAGTAACTCAAATGAATATTAGTAATTTGATTATGAATCAATATTGTTACTTTTGGAAGTTTACTTTTAATAACTAAGTACCTAAAAGGTTGACGATAAGTCTATCCTATTGACTATGTATTTGGAAGTGTAAGGGCCATCAGTGAGGGCCCTCAACTCTTCAGTACTCTCGATCTCTCGCTCAACTTGACCTAATCGCAGGCGCGTGGGCACAACTTAGGTTCAAGAACTGTATGCAGTACTGCAGCGAATGCAGACTCCAAGGATAGCTACTACGCAGGGCTACGGCCTAGTCTACGGACTACCGTCATGTTCACCGTACCAATGATGCGTACGTTATATTTGGGACATAATGCAACTGTGATTATATTTAAACTAGAAGATATATAGGACATGATTTTTGGAAACGAAATGCCCATAATATTGATTTTTACTTTACCCCAATAATTGATTATTCAAACAGCTAAGCGAAAATACGAATACCTTAAGATATTGCTTACAAAGTTCGCGTGTTGGCATTCTTCGCACTATTCTATATTCTAACACTCTTGACTTAGAAGCTATATTAATTTGAAAACGTGACATTTTCATGCAGAATATCCCAATTGTGGAGATCGATTTTTATAAGGTTTCGTGTGGTGGCGGGGAACGGTGCCTGCCCGTCCCGTCTGTTGCAAATGACATAAAAATTTATTACACACGGAAACGTTCTGCTATTTTTTATTTAGAATCCAACATAAGAGCAATGTGTGTATGGAAAATAGTAAACTATTTTTTAACTGTTTAACCGCGTTCAACTGTACAGAATCGTTATCACATAAACTACAACAATTGTTGGACAGGACACTCATCAGTTACTAGGTGGCAAAGTTCTTCTTTGTTTGAAAGTACCTCACGTAAAATTTACTTAAAACACAATCTGAAACGTACATCCGATGTCCATTAAAATATTTTTGAGGTGAGATAATACTCCGGAGAGCGAGTACGTTTTTATGAGTAAAAGATTGACTGAAAGGGAATTTGTGCTTGAACTGTTCTGCAATTCCAATTGAAATATATAAAATCCTTGGCATTGGGTCGAAGTCACGATGTCGTGAGGTATAGCAGCCTGGCGGCGCGCGGCGGCTTGCGAGGAATTCCTGCTGCATAACAACTTCTTATTTCGTTTAATCCCGTGAGTTTTGTTGGCTATTTTGTTACCTACTTTTATGACTCATCTTCCAAGTTCCATATTGAGAACTTATAGATTAAAATATTGATTGTATGTACCTAAAATTTTATGCTATGATACAGAATAATTTATATTTAAAAATATCAATTATTCTGTTATGTACAGTCAACTGTATATCAATTTAACCTGTGTGTATAACCTATGTGTCTCTCTCACTAATATAAAAAGTTATGAATTAATTATAAATATATTAAAAATATATAGGGTTAGTACAACAAAGTTTATAAATAGGCCGGTGTGGGAACCCGGAACGGCTTGGCAGAGGCGGCCCCTTGGTGGCCGGGCACGGGCATCGGGCATGCTCTGGTATCACGCGCGGACTGTATAAGGGCATCCCTTGATGTGCCGCCTGTCGCGCCTGCGCCTGCTTGCCCGTGGCTCAAGGCCCAGCCTTTTGAGCGTCGGGATCTGATAGCCTTATGCATCTATCCAAACTAATGTACTCCTGTAACCCATTGCAAAGGGCATTTAAAACTAATTTAATCTAATTCCTTCCAGTTTCTTAGAAGTTCGGTAGAATTAATCCACTCGTCATTGAACATGAAATTTATTAATTCAGGCTAATTATTAACATAAACGTACTTTTCTTCTAAAAATCGTTCATTGTTTGTTATCGAGCTCTAGCAACTCAACCCTGAAAATTAAAATTTTGCTTTGGAATTTATTTATTTTCTTTTTAAACGACTTCACTAATAAAACTGCTTTGGTATTCTCAGCGCCGCTCTGCTATTAGTCGGCAGACACAATGCCCTGTCCGACAGTTTATTAGAACCGCAGATTACAAAGATCACCTGTCATTGTTAATATTTCCCGTCAACCGTCAGCAGCTTTGTATCTTAATTGGTCTCTGTCCGACCTTCGTCTCACCATTAGTTACCGAAAGAGTTTATAGCCCTTGTCAAAAATGCAAATTAGTTTTTAAGTATCCACACCACATCTTCGTTCATTATTTAGAAGGCTGGTAGTGATACGGCGCAACAACAACACATTAATAAAGTAATTACCCAGTGATGTCACTGTCGTAAAAAGTTCATTACTGATAAATAGACAGTCGTCATTTTAATAGAGGCCGTATTTGTTCCAGGTCGGTGGATGCTATGGCGGCGTCCTACCGCTGCGGGCCTACGGCGATAGGAAGCCGGACGTCCTGGGGCCCAGTGTCTTCGCCAGTTGACAACAACTACGATAGGCCCCTGAGCGGGAATTTTGACAGAATATTCAACGCTTTCGAGCGGACCAATGCATTTGAATACGTGAAAAATTCCTTCGAAGGGAAGGAGGAGGAGAGACACGTGGGGCACGGAGATATAGTAGTGAACAGGAAGATGAGCAGCAGCTACGAGAGGGCGGACTGCGCGCTGGCTGCGCAGGCGCCGTGCTCCGAAGACGAGGACTTCTACCGCGAGAAGATACTGTACTCGCAGGCGAGGCAGCTATTCCCGCTTCAGGAGGATCTAGCGGATTGGATTAACAAAACTCTTGGTAATTACCCATTGCAATAATTTTAATTTATTTAAGTTTATATTTAAAAATGTATCTCAATTTCCCTTTACGAATCATGCGTGAACACGCGTGTTTTTAGTGGTGTTAATTTTGTTAGAAGGTATTTATCATAGAAATATTAAGTTTAGCATATGAACATTAGAATATTTAGAAATATCAACCAGGTTAGATACGAAATAAAGAATAATCACGTTTTTTTTTATGTGAAGAATTGCTATCGTTTTCGCATTTTCATAAAGTTTGTATCTTATTTATCTGTAAAAAAAATTATCTCCGCATAAACCATTATCTGACATTTTACTACATCATACTTAATCATAATATACCATTTAAAACAAAAGCCGTTTTTTTTGGATTCGAAGTACCCACCTACTGGTACGACTAGTTTTTGCGTTGCACATACTTTGCACATTGTGTAGACATACGGTACAAGTAGTATCAAGTGGCTGACAGCGTGAAAAATCGCAATTTTACGAGTTTCACCGAATTGTATACGTCTATTGACTTTTTAAAATTTTAACTACGTGTAGTTTCTATGTATGCCGCTGGAATAATATGTATGAAAAAATATATATACATAAAACGTGGTAGTATAACAACCGCATCTTGGAAAGAGGATGACTCACGAATTATCAACGAAAAATAAATTAAAACATCATGCGAACTTCTTGTAAAGTGATTTATCGATTTTTTTAACGCTGGAAATTATGCAATGAGCTTAGGTGATGAATGAGCAATCAATAGTTATTCATCTATTTCAAATCTGCCAAATACTATTTATTTGGATGGATTTAATGGAATGTTCCCCAGTTGCATATTGAAAAGTAATTAATCTAAAAAGGAGGAAAGTAATAACTAAAAAATATTTCTTTCTTTGTTATTGACTCCCCTAATTTCTTCCACATTTCCTTGTCCTTGACTATATCCATCCATTTTATGTCAAATCTTTTGAGTATTTTGAAATCATCAAACATGTAAATCGTCCTTGATTTTCCTGTATTTCTGTATCCGTAAGCCGGAATCCCGATCATCAAAACGTCTGTCCATTTTTATGGGGGCAAGCGGCAGATATGACCTGTCCAGTCCTATCTAGTTGCTTTCATTTTAATATCTACGACTTTTGTGATAGAACGAAGTGTAGTGTTAATACGTAACCGCCGACTCAAAAACGAAATCAAAACACGGACTAATGGGTAGACACATAGTTTCATATCTTCTACGTAGTTCTTTTAGTCGGTATTTGTAAGCTAGCATCAAAGGTTTGCATACGATAGTATCATCGCTCCATATTTGTAATGTTTTGCCGGCGCACGCGCACCGGCGTGGGCGATGCTAACGAAGCAACTACACACAGTTTTTGTTAAGTACCCGTTCTATAATTTTTTTTTACTGCTTCTTCCGTACCCCGTCATGAATCTTAACTTCAACTAGCCTGTACTGTGACTGTTATAACTTAGAAGCATGTTCTAGAATTAATGCGAACTCTATTCCTTTACCGGATGCCTGGACTTGACCGGTTCTATGATTTTGCTATAGTAACTGTATAGCAGGACATTTGTAAGCATTACTGACCACATTTTGTTATTAAATAACTCGAGTGCCCCGGCTAAACCTGCTACGTTAGTGTGACCAGTGTATTTTTACAGTAATTCCAGTATTATGTAATCTTTTACGTTTTCTCGTGTAACGGTTAGTCAGTCATAATACCGGCTACTGAATGTTCTGTTATTCTCTTCGTTTTTTTCAATATTTACATCAAGTTAGCGAATTAAGAACACTTTAACTAATAATATAATATAAAACATAAAAATAAAAATCAATACATGTTGGTATTGAGTTTCACCTTTTTTTTTAAAGTTGTGGTATGCACTTAAAAATAGAAAAGAATTATGATGTCATCATATACTTAATTATGAAATCTGAGAGTCTTTGCCCCTAAAACGCAAAATCAGGAATCATTCAAACAGCACTAGCTATATAGGCGATATAGAACATATAGTACGCACTTCCTAAATATTTCGTCTACTATTAAAGACAGTCAAGTTTCCTTGGTAAACGGTTTGCGAATTATCGCAGTTGTTGGTGATATCCACCATTAGATACCATAATTCGCAGTATTACTCCGAACAACTCCATATCTACGACAATATCACATTTAGATTGCGTAGGATTCTGCGATTGTTGACAATGGATGCTAAACTAGATTTTATTGCCTGCATCGATGGTGGCTGTGTCGTAATATGAATGAACATATTCTAAATGTTAAAGTTATTAGCATTTGACGACCTCCATGGTGTAATTGTTAATGTACTTGACCGATACTCAGGAGGTCCCGGGTTCGATCCCCGGTCAGGTCATGATGGAAAATGACCTTTTTCCGATAGGCCTGGGTCTTGGATGTTTATCTATAAGTATATATGAATTTATTATAAAATATAGTATCTTTGAGTTAATATCCCATAATAATACAAGTTTCGAACTTAGTTTGTGGCTAACTCGATTTGTGTGATTAGTCCCTATATATTTATTTATTTATTTTGCGCTATACATACATATATCGTCAACGCACACAGTCAATGGGCAAATAATGGATTTCTATATGCCAATAATGAAGTTAAAATTGTGTTTCAAGTCCACTAAGTTAATTTATAGACAAAATGCATTTTAAGAGATGTACTGGTTTTCATATTCATTCAACTGGGAACATGCCGTGGCAATATGGGGACTATTACTCTCTATATTATATACTATTTATTATACCTTGCGGTTTCCACCAAACCCTATAAGTAGCAGTTCTAGATAAACAATTGTCACAGAACAGAACTAAGATTTTATAATAAAAACATCAAACAAAAATAAAAAAATGTATCTACTCTCAAAGCAAAGCTTAAATATCCCTAAAAATTGTCATACAAATTTAAAAATTAGAGACATCCTATTGAAAAGCCGGCAGCCGTCACTGGCACAGCCTCAGAGACACGCGGCCGTTTAAATTTCTCCAGCTCTTCCCACGACCACCTGCCTCGTCTGATTGATACCCACTTATTGTAGACTATTAGCCTGCGAGCAGCGTTGAAGAGTTGATGAGTCGTGATTTTGACTTTTATCATATGTTACCAATATTGAGGATCGCCTCGTGTGAAAAATTATGTATATATTGATAAACTTATTTATTTATTTTGAAAAAAGAAAGAACTTCTAGTATTTCTGCTTTGACTAAACTCGAAGACAGATAGATATACATTTTAGAAATAATCCAGTGACAATCCTAGCTTTGTGTATCATACCATTTCTCTGCAATCATCAAAACATAATTTCGTGTTTTCAACTATCTCCCATTAACACATTGTCAGACACTAATGACCAAGAGATAAGATTTATCAAAGCAACGCGTAATTTTCCGTTTTCAAGCTTCGTCGCCGATTCTCGTTTCGGACGTAATGAATAATCGTCGTTTCTTTCGATCGTATCGGATTTCGTGTCTCGAATCATATCGGTTACTTTTGCGTGTTGATTTATTCTTTCATAAGGAAATGGTTTGTAAAAAGACATTATTCACTTATTTTTAGATTCCGTACCTCAAAAGGAAAAACGGTATCATTATAATGATCACTTCGTTTTACATTCGTCTGTTTGTCTGTCTGTTTTCACAAATGCGTATAGATTGAAATTGATATCAAATAGGTCTACGGTCTCTTCCACCTTGTAGATCAACGCAATAAGGAAATAGGATCGATTTTACTGCAATGTTTGCTATTTTACAAGAAATCAATAGAGATTCAAAACCTATACTTAGGGTATTAATTCCCGTTGACGTAGTAGTAAAGTTTGGCAAAAAGCAATGTCTTAAAACATATATAAAGCAAACAATTAAAAAACCCATTAATATGTATTTCAATTACATAAAATACAAATATTCTATATGAAACTTACTATTTGCAGTAACCTGGTAAAGGAAACACAAAGTATTTGAAAGATTTCACGGTTTACCCGCTATCTCCTAAACGCTTTTTTTACAGAAGTTCCAAAGTTACATTTTCCTTCCTCCTCTATTAAAATCTTACCCTTTTAGTCGCTGATTTTTCTTTATGTGAAATCATTCCCAAATTATAATTATTGTAAATCATCTTAACGTCTACGAGTGTAGATCACTCACAGAATAGATAATAACCCAGTAGTAGATAAGTATGCATACACAGTAGTGAAAAAAGTGCATTGTTTTTTAATAAACCAATCCAATATGTCTACAAATCAAGATCTTATATTGAAATAATCACTCATAAATGAAATATGGCTATATTCTACTTAATAATAAAAAGATAATAAATACTAATGATATTAATTAGATATTCTCTGATCAAATGTTGGGTAAGTTTTATTAAAGAAGATACCTTTTAATCATCGACAATTATGTTGATTAAAGTTCGTGCACTTTGATAACATTGTGAGTTTTGTATTAGATTCGTTTATATCTACAATTAACCAAGAATTAGTAAATGTTCCGTATAAAAATTTAATGCGACCGTTTCGTCTGCTTACAAGGGGAAGATATGGAATCTCATGTCATCGACCGAGGCATTAAAACTTACTCGTGTAAAGTACATTAAGATTGTACACAATAAAAAAAAGTATTCATTTAACATAATTTTATTTGTTCAAATAAAATTAAATTTAATGCGATGAGTAAGCACATTGTCGTAGATAATTTAGATCTATTAAACTAATTGAACTTTCTCAATGAAATGTTTGCTGCTCGGTTATTAAGTTATTTACTGACGATGTCGCACTCCAGCGACGTCATTACCTTGTTGAGTTAACGATAATTTTACTAGCGTTTTCTATTGAGCTTTTTATTGGATCTTAATGATAATTTCAAGGATATGCGGGTATGTCAGTGGCTGCATGTGTAAGCCGATGTTGTTATTGATGGTTTTATTATCCCTTTTTTATGAAAGAGGGAGGCAAACGAGCAGGCGGGTCACGTGTTGTTAAGTCGTTATATGTAGTCAAGTCTTATCCCAGTGATTAGTACTTTAAGGTCAAATGCAAGTGATCACCGCCGCCCATACACACCTGTAACACTCGGGGGGTCACAGAAGCGTCGTAGAACGAGAGGTTTATAAAAGACGGTTTAACAAGTGGAAAATAAATAATTTTTGGTAAGCGAAATAGATGATTAATTAATTTTAAAACCTATTCTTTTCTGATTTACTAGATACTGATTTTAAATGGTCTACGAAACTTATTAGTTTTAGTAAACCATTTAAAATCAGTTTCTAGCAACTACCAGTTTCCAAGGACAAACACTAACGGGAATCGGGAATCATATTCCGGGGAACGGGAATCATATTCAGGGGAACGGGAATCGTTTTGTTCTGTAGTTCCTTTGTGAATACATATAACACCATACTCGTCATAAATTATGCGTCTGCAGCATGGCTGGCGCAGACAAGTTGGCCGTAAAATTATTCTTCACAGGCATTTATCAACTTCTACTTACATGTATCACAGTTAATCTCAAACCTTGTCCAATAAATACAGCCAATTACCATGCCATCCCTCTACGTAATTCTACTCTTATTCTCGTAATCAAAAAATAATCGAAACATTTTATTGCAGGCACAACTAAATAGACAAGTTGTCTTTTTTTGCATTTATCGATCAATTGTTGTTGCTAGTAATTAATACCTATATTCAGTATAATAAGTATAATACCAGACTTTGTCCTTTACACATTGTAATCCTTGCTATTCCCTGTCCTGCTACACGACAATTAAAACGAACAACGGTACTTACACATTTGATATTTAAATTCCACCGGCTAATAATCGTGCGCGCCATAACGTAATAACTTCGTCGCCATAACGCCACGCCGCGCATTGACACTTTTTGCATACCGTTATGCGTGACTTTGTATATGTATGGTAGAAAATCAATTTACTTTTTATCTTGTTGATATTTACTTTCGAAAAGATACAGGTGATTATGTTCATGGGAATAATCACACAGATTCAGTTAGCCCTAAACTAAGTTCTAAACTTATATTATAGGATACCAACTCAAGAATACTTTATTATATAGATAAAACATCCAAGACCCCGGCCAATCAGAAAAATATCATTTTCAATCATGACCTGACAGGGATGGTACCCGGGACCTCTTTAGCAGCGGTCAGCCATGTTAACCGCTTCACCACGGAGGTCGACAATTAAATGTTCTTTGATATTCCTTAAAATATTATGTTGTATTTTCTGATTACTACAATGTGTGCCATTTGTAGATTAATGATATTATGTTTTTGTTTAAATAATACATCTGTTCAACTTGTTTAACGCCTGCACATGATATCCCACTTCTGATACATAACATGTGAAAGGCGGAGGACGTTGTGATCGAATATATTTTCTTCTGTACAGTTTTGTAATATCATCACAGACCAAAATATCATCATGTTATGTCCATAAAATAAAATCGCAATGATATATCACTTACATCATGGTAATTACGCTCGTACTTGGAGATAATTACAATGTTTTACTTAATCGTGACAATTAAAAGTAACGGTCAAATGATAAATATAAAACCTTATATAGAATAAAGTACCCGTGATGAATGGCCACCGGCGCGCCGCAATGCAGGCGGCGCGGGGCGCTGTGTGCGGCGAACCCAATTAGATATATGTAGATAAATTGTCGAAAAATTTATTCGATAATAATTGATTTACACTCTGGCTTTTATTAAATACGCTGAAATACCTTTTTTTAATGTAAGAGGGAGGCAAACGAGTAGGCGGGTCACGTAATGTTAAATGATCACCGCCGCCCATAGACAACTGCTACACCCGCGGGGTCACAGAAGCGTAGCCGGCCTATAAAACCCCCCGCCCTCCACAAATGGGGAGGGTGGGGAAGTTGGGCCTCCGACTCTAGGATAACGATGGCTGATATGCCTATATATTAATTATTTGGAGTTTTTATAAAATATGTTCGTGTCAATACGTCTACCATTATCGTAGGCCTTGTTCACCTCCTACAATTGTTGTTTAAGAAGTAGTAGAAAGAAAAAGTCATTTCCCAAACATCTGAAATAAGTTAAGGTTAAATAAGGTTTTCAATCCATCAACCTGTGCCTATTTATAAGTCACGTCACGTCCTCGCAATTATAAGCTTCACAAAAAGCTCCGCGTCCCAAGTATAAGCCGCGTGCATGCGAGCCGATCAAGGTGCTGTTCAGGGTAAAACCTGCATATTAAGTGGCTGTTTGTACTTGTGACTTTTGTATTTACGACTCAATTTCAAGGTTGAATATGTTACAAGATTAACAAAAACAAAACTAAAAAAATACCTTGATGGCAAAAGTTTTGATCCACTACTAAGCAATCTCAAGTAGAGACTATTAACCACATCGGAAACAGTTCGTTCAAAAATCGATTTGAAAAATTACGGGAAAATCTCCGAAAATTCGTTAAGTATGGAAAAAGGGAACATTCGTTTGCGCAACAAGAAACAATCAATCTCTCACCCCAACCGCGTATTACTTTATTTTTTTCCGTTCATCGAGGATAAAAATGATAGACTGAGTTCTTTGGTAAAGTTGAAATTTATACGTACAGTAAATTTAATTATTAACTGTCTTAAAATATCTTTATGAAAAAAAGTGTTCAGTGTCGTATCGTGTAGTAACTCTTTAATATAATCTCGGGTACTATACTAAAAGGTTAATTTTGATTCTAACTGGCTAATCGCATTATTTTTTCGCATGATTAATGAATATTCATTAATCATGCGAAAAAATAATGCGATTAGCCAGTTAGAATCAAAATTATATAAATTATTCATTGCTTCTTTTGCCGTCGATATAGACGGACGTGTGAATAAATTTTAACTAATAAACAATTACCTAGAAATTTTGACCT
>JADGIL010007928.1:36130-49401 GCA_020352625.1 Cactoblastis cactorum | reverse complement strand
TTTTTTTAATATCTTAAAGAATTATAAAGAAATATTTAAACTTAATTAACTAAGAATGTTCTTTGAAAATTTTTTTATTAGTTAAAAAAAATGAGATTTTATTACTAAGAGTGATATGTTTTGTAATCTAAATTTTATATTAGAGTTTTATTATCTTTAATTTTTTGATTACAGCAGTAACTCCGTTGACTTGTTTATTTGTTCCAGATAATATGAAATTTACCAGATATAATCTAAATCAGATAAAGTATTTTTAGGATATAAAATGTTAGTTTAATAAATCATTTTTGGCTTAAAATTATATCGTAGTTAGAACATATTGAAATCAGCAATTAAAATCATATTCTACAATAATATCTTAGGATCTATAAGAAAAAAAATATTTATAAAAATTTCATTTGCTAAATTTCATCTATTACTCTGTATTTAATATTTTTGCATCCAAAGATCCTTGTTTTTTGGCGAAATTAATAGATCTTTAAATGACATTACTAGCTATTTATACACCATTATATTACTAACTGTCGTTGATTCATTAAGATAATTCTTTAAATCAAACATTTTAATTTATTTTATTTCTGTTTGTATTCTTTTATTGTATTAATGTATATCCCCTAATTATTCTACTACAATCTATTAGTATTAAACAGATATTTCTATTCTAAATATCTAATTCAGTATTAAATCTTAGTTAATCAGATTCACAAAGAATGTTTATTTTATAAGGACTTTTCTTCATTTTCTTTATAAACATTTAGATTCAGCAAATTTTTAGACCACCAGTTTCTTATTTTAATCTATTAAATTTTCAAAGAGACTTTTTTTATCTGGTCAAAATTTTTTTAAAACACTAAATAGAATTCTTTATAAGACTCATTTTTGAGCTTTATTAATAAATTTTAATAAAGAAAAATTTGAATGATTTTTACATAATTATACTAATGTTATTCCAAATTTGATGTAATGAAAGATAATTTTTATATAATATTCTTTAATTTCTTTTTTAAAATTGCTAATTATATTTTTATCCAAGGTTATAGGGATTATAAGATGTGTTTAAAAAAAGAAACTTAAATTTTAAAAATTAAAATTCTAATTCAATCTGCTCATTTATACAAAGTAGATAAGCTGGAGAATTACCAATTATTTAAAATGTTTAAAGAAAAATAATTTTTACTGATCAAGTTCTTTTTTAATTACCACAATACGGTAAATTGTTTTTCGACAATTAAATATCGCTTAAGGTTCTTTGAGTTTCAAACGATATATAAAAAGTACTTTATTTTATGATTTTTATATCCATTAGATCATATAAAAAGTGTATGTCTATCTTTTGTTAGTTTAACACATTACAAAAATTTTAATACTTAAATTATTTTGTTTTAGTCGTCATTTTTTTGAAAAAGTTTAATTTTGTCAAAATTAAAAATTGCGCGGTTGAAGTTATAATTAATTTTTATAAAATTCGAAAATTTATTGATAAAGCAAGATTATCTTAACTTTGAGCTTCGTGTTTCTCCTATTCAAGTTACGATATGTGATCCTAAATTTTACATATTGAAGACATTCGCTCCCGCCAAATTCGAATTGAAATTTTCGCTTTTGCATTTATTGAATTTTCTATTATTATTCAATCATATTGAAATTTTATTTTGTTTTTTACAAATCATTAACTGTGATATATAAATGTCATTACACTGTTTTTCATGCATTCAAATAAGCAAAAATCTTTTTCATTTAAATAAAGGTATTGGTTTATTATTAGTAATAGAGTCTCTCATTTAAGAAACATTGGATTTTCTAATAATATCTCTATTATTCATAATTGTGGCTCCTGTAAATTTTGGCATTGGATTTAATACATAGTATACTTTATTTAAATCCCATTTTTTGATTTTTATTATTGCTTTTTTTGTTTCAATTTCAACTTTATTTTTGCAGTTTTGTTTAAACCTTTCACCTTAAATTTAAAAATTTTTTAATTTCATTATTATTTAGATCATGAGGAAAATATGAAAAAATCTTATAAATGATTATTAATATTATAATAAGAAATATAAAATTATTCAAATTTATTTTACGAAGTAAGAGAAAAGAATTTTGAAAAACATCGAATATAATTTTGTTTTATTTGATACGTAACCCGGAAAATGTAAATAAAGGTAAACGTAAATCAAGATACTATTATAATTATAAAAAGGCAAATGATACAATTAATAAATATGGTATTGTTTACAAATAAAGTCACAATACCATATTTTCTAAGAGACTAGGTGAAATAAAATTTGATAAATATAAAAAATTGGTTTTTTGTTATACGCATGATAAAATTTTCAAAATAGATTTTATTCATAAATTTTCTAATCCTTTTATATTTAAGAAATATACGAGCATTTATAGTAAAATTTTATTGTTAAATTTTCTTTATCAAACATTGCTTTTATATTGTATCCGGATTTTCAAGCTACTTTTTATAGACTTTTATCAGATTTGTGTTTCCAAGTAAAAGTAGATTGGTAATACGTGTAAAAGTTTTTTCTTAATACGTTTGTTGGGTATGAAATATCTAGAAATAATTTATTATTTATTTTCAAAAAAATTCACTTTAACTAATCCAGGAAAAAAAGAAAATAGATAAACCATTATAATCAACAATTTATTTGTAAGTCGCTAAGCTGCAACTTACTAAAAAGGGACCGATCCCGTTTACCGGACTTCAACAGAGCTCTTTTGAATTTAAAAATGTTAAAAAAATATTATCTCATGGTTGAATATGCTAATGATTCTATCTAGCTTGTTTTTTTTAAGAATAAAATTTCTACCAGAATCAATATTTGAGTTAAAGTTTAATTATTTTTATTTAAAATACAGTCTAACGACTATTATTTTTCAATTCTCAATTATAGATCTATAATTTCTTCTCAATGCGACCAAATCTTTTTGACACACAACAATTTATCATTAAGTTTTTTAAAAAATAAATTACTAGAAATAATGTTTTTGTCTGTTTATTTAATTTATACACAGATAACAAACTATTTTTACTAAACGTTAAAATATTATATAGCGCTTATTATTTTTGATGTATAAAATTTTGATTTAAAGATTACACAGAAACTATCAGAGTTTTAAATTAATCATTAAAAATGATTTATCATTGTCTTAACTCTAAAAATTGAATCCAAAAGTTCATTTATTTTTCGAATTATTATTTATTTATTCCAAAATAACAAAATTAATAATAATTTAAAATGCAAGTAAGAACCTAAACCATTGATAAGAAAATTTAAATGTTAAGTACAATGATTTAAATTATTTATTTGATTATCAATAGTGATCAAGAATATCAATTGTTCTATAAAGATCAATATATAAAAAGTTTATAATAATGATTTCGTATTTTTTTATTTTTTCTATTCTTTTTAATACAAAATTATGTAGCGATACGAAAAAATTTTTTTATTTTTTTTGCTAAATTTGATCAAACTTTAAAAATTTTTTAATTTTATAAGCCCAAAATGGTATTTTTTTCCAAAAATAAAAACAAATTGGAAATTTTCATTTACCTTAAAAAACAAATGGCCCTTTTGTTATGATGTATTTGTTCTAAAATAGTAAGTGAAATTTAACTCTTTAATTTATTATTTTTTACCCCAATGTTTGTTTTTTCGATTCAATTATTGCTAAATTTTGTTAAATTGGTTTTAACAAGCAATGATCCTAATGTTCAATTGGAAATGTGCACACTTAATGGAATATTAAAAGAATGGAAATTCTGTGACGACCTTAGCAAACTTAATAACGAAGAAAATTTTATTTCTTTTATTGAAATACTTAAAAAAGTCTGTTTTGAATTTAAATCTCTCTCTATAGCATTAAATGACCTTGAAATGTATAGCAGTATTGACATAGTTATTTTAAATTTAGACAAATTAATTCAGGATAATAGTCTTATCAGTCAGAATACTTTAAGAAATATTAAATTTAAGAATAATGGTATTGAAGAAGAAAAATTGTTTCAAAATGTTAATTCAATTCTTTCATTAATTTGTGATCTAATTTTAATTTTTAAAGATTGCACTGCGGAAAACAATGGTATTAAAAATATTTTTCTAAAAAATGAAAAAATTTTAATTAATAAAAGGACCTTTTACTTTGAAATTGATAATTTGTTTTTAGAAGTATACATTCAAATTGAAATTTTAACAAAGAATTCTTTATGTTTGTATAAATTGATCGCAGAAAAGCAAGTTGATTCCCATGAATTCATTGACTGTTACACAAATGCTAAAAAGACATTTTTAAAAACAATAATTTATTTTGCTTTATTGTTTGAGAAAAGAAAAATGTTCTTTTTAAATATTCAAAGATATTCAAAAATTTCTAAAAATACTTTAGAAAAAATAGTTGGTTTATTTATTCAAAAACGTGTAGAAATTAATGAATCTATTAAAAGAATCCTTTTAGATAACCATATATTATATTTAAGATTTCAGATTAAAAAAAATATTCCTCAAAATAGAGTTTTCTATAATTTTGCAAATCTCTGCTGCTATTTTAAAATGGAAAAGGCTATTAATTATATATTAGCAATGATATTTGTCAATGAGTCTTTACCAGATGACTTAAAAGTAAAAATTAAAGAAAATAGAATTAGTAGAACTGAAATAAAAACAAATGATTTATTATACGAAGAAAGCAAAGAATATTTTGATTTTATAAACACACAAAATCTTTTAGAATGGATTAAACAGTATGGTAGGAATTACAAAGAAAATACTATAGGAAAAAGTAAAGAATATTTTAAACTAAAAGAAGAATTGATTATAAAAAGTAAAGAATTTTTAAAAATTTTAAATAATGAGCTTGAATCAATAAAGCGTTTAAAACAAGATATCAATGATTTTAATGTTTCTTTGGACAGATTTCTTTTTCAAAATATTGAAAAAACATTTGATTTGTATTGTGAATGGTTCTCAATTACATTTGATTATTGGTATTCATTTGATATTTATTTTATAAAAGTTAGTTGCTTAAACAAGTTTTTTATAGATATTGTCGATAATGATTATCTGTTGAACTCAGAAAAAAAGGAAGAATTTAAGGAGTTGTTTAATGAAATCTTCAACAATATTTTTGGAGATTTTGATTTAGGTGTTGATGGATATTTATTTTCATATCATTTTGATTGGAATGATTCAATATATGAAGAGTTTAGAGAAGTTTTCGTTGTTATGATACAAACATGTATTGAAATACAAAACAAGATTAATTTGATTTTTGAACTTTTCCGAATTTAGTTTTAAATAATTATTTTTAAATAAAGTTTATGAAATATGATATTTAATATTAAGCTATTTAAAATTATGTTCTACAGCGTTTTTGGAAATTAGCTATTCTATTTATTCATTTACAATGTATTTCTATTTTGATTTCTGTTTAATTTTTTTAAATTAACTAAATTTATAAAAGAAAGCTATAAAAATTAATTATATTATATTTAAGAATAATAAATACAAACTCTTGTTAAACTTTTAATAATTAAAGAAAAAATTTTTCAATGATTTCTTTTAAATTAATAAAAGTTTATTAGTTTATAATGTTAAATCATCATAATACTTAAATTTTCCGACATAAAAATGATAAAAAACAGGAATTATTTTATAGTAGCAATATGAGCATTTAAAATATATTTAATATTGTTAAAATTATGGGTCGACGGAAATTAAAAATAGGCGACCATTAACTTATTTAAAAATAAAAAAAATTCCTACTTTTATCACAAGACACAAATATTTTTATATCATCCAAGATAAATAAATAAAAATTATTTTATAATTGATGAAAAGATAACAAATAGATTTAAATAAATATTTTTTAATTCATTTTGAAATATAGTATAGAATTATATTTAAGTTATGAATATAATTCTAAATCTAATTTTTTTTGTTGCCTATGGATGAAAAATCTATACGAAGATCTTTTCGCTATACCTTATGTTTTAATATCTGTTTTTTTATTTTGCATAATGTACCTATGCTTAATTATGTAAGAAATTTCTCAATCTTCGGTTAAATTTTAATACAAAATTATTTATAGTAAGTTTAAAATATCTCAAGGAAAACTAAAATTTTGCTGCTTCGAGTTTATATTTTTTAATGATTATATCAAAATCTATAGTATGCTATATCATTGTTTTTAGAATAAGTGGCAATTAAAACAAATTTGGACAGGTTTTATTTAATTCTTTTTTTATGTCTAAATTCATTGAAACTTGTTTACTTATTTCAATAAAAATAAAGTCAATATTCATTTATGTTTTATATCATTTAATGGAAAAACAAATATATCAATTACAATATTTTTTTAAGAAATTGTTTTATTTCGTTATAGAAAAAATAAAAACCTTTTTAATTATCTAACTATTATCAATAAACCATGATTTGAATAAAAATTATTAAGTTTTTTAGGCTTATTCAATATTTAAGCTATTTTTTATATTTTAAAAGTAATTTAGTTATACGCTAGTATATGTTTAATTTATTTACATTTGTTGTATATATAAATATTATAAACCTAGGAAAAGATATTGTGTCTTTTAAATATAAATGAAATCAAAATAAGTTGTTTTAGACTATAAAATTAAAGAATATGATTCAGATAAAATGTATATCTTTATTTTTTTTTTGATAAAATAGTTTATTATTAACTGCAAATTTATTCACAATAGTAACACTAATAAATAGCGCGAGATATTTATGTATATTAAATGAATGAATCTTAACAAAATAGAAAATATTGGAATAAACATATTTATTACGAATTATTTTCTTTGAATATGAAAAAATAAAATATAAATATCATTAGAACAAAAGAAATCGATCACATTTAAGATGTTTTAAATATAAAATTAACAAAAATTATTAGTTTTGATTTTCTAAAAAGAACTTAGATAAAGTCAAAGATAAATAAAATAACCAAACTATTACTTTTATAAATGTAAAAACAATTCTTTAAGTAATCAAAATTATAGAGAATTATTCAATCTTCTTAAAGTTTTAGCTCTAATTTATATTTTTTTTATATAAATCAAAATAAAATTTAAAAAGAAATAAATGTACTATAAAAAATTAGAAATATAATTGGAAGAACTATTTTAATTTCTTTGAACAAATATATTATTTTTTAGCTTAAAATTTATATAAAATATTTCATTAAATTTTTTATATCAATTTAGCATTTATTAAAAAACTTTTTGAATAATTATTTCTATTTAATCTTTTCTAGTGATTTTTTAGTATCATAGTAGAATTCAAATACCCTTCCAATAAAATTTAGATAGAAAAAAATAAACTGATAAGTTTTGTAGATAGAATCACTTAAATCTTTTCTTGCTTCTTTATTCTTAATACTTCTTAATTGAAAATCAAGCTTAGTTTTAAAGTTTTCTTTAATTTTTTTGGATTCTTTTTTAAAAACTTCAACATTAATATCTTCATTGAAAATTTTACTTAGTAGTTCTTTACATTTTTCTTTATAATTACTTTTATTTGATTGTATTATTTCACATTTTTTCATCAAAGAGTTTATTTTTAAATAAAAGAATTCTTTTATTTCTTTTATTTCGGTCGTTAATTTTACAGCCAAATTATTTAATAATTTATATTCGCCATTATTTGTTAATATTTTGGTTACGGTAATTTGGCACAAATTTAAAATATTGTCTTCTAAAAAAATACCTGACAATATCAAATTCTCAAATAATTTATCTTTTTTAGTAAAAAATTTATGTTCAAATTTTTTTAAATCTTCTTTCTTTAAACTTTGATCATCAGAATTTTCTTTCACTGGTTGAGATACATTAAATACTTGTGTCATTGTGTTGATTTTTATAACGTTAATTAATAAAATAAAATTAAGAAACATAAAGGGTACATTTTTTAGATATTTTTAATTTTAAAAAATATTTTTACTAATTTACTTTAAAAGTATGTTATTGCCTTTTTATGTTAATTAATTTAAAAAATTTTTTATACTAATACTTTTAAATTTTTTTGTAAAAATATTCATCAAGATAAAATATTACAATTTTAAGTTTTAATGTTAATAAAAAAAATACTTTTATAAATTCAATATTATAAATTTTTATAATTACAACATAAACTAATAAATATAGTATTTCATTGAAATAAAATACATGAAATAATAGTTTTTTAATATTTAAAATTGCATGAAATCATTCTATCTAGCATTTATCCTTTTACAAACATTAATTAAAATAAGATTTGTTATTATTTCTTCGTAATGAGGAGGGCAGAAACACTTCCTCTGTTGCTGAGGATAATGTCAATCAGACATCTTATCCTCTTACTTCCTCTATTACGTAAATAAACATTTTTATTTATCTCTCTTCTCATCTGGCTTCTCTGGGGTAAAAATTAATTATTTATATATATAAAAATATTAAAATAAAATATAATTAATATTTCCCATGGCTACCACACTACAGTATAAAAAACATGAAGACGTTCATCTCAAAAAAACTAAAAGAAAATTATATTTTTTAATTGTTTTTTAAAGTATTATATAATAATTAAATTGTATTTAAACAATAATCTTATAAAAAATTTTATTATTTTTCCCCCTTTTTAAATAAATATTTATATTTTTTAAATAATTTTTAAAAAAATGTTTTTTCAATTATTAAAATTTATGATTTTAAAAATTCAATTAATATTTTTTTGCTAATCCAACTAAACATATCAAGATATTTATTTACTTTAAATAATATTTCAAAACTATTCATAATCATTTTTTGCTAATTGTTAAGTGAATACAATATCATTTTGAATTTTTATTTAATATAATTTTAGTAAGTGAATACTGTTTTAACAATAAGCAAAAAAAAAAGATTTTTAAAATTATAAAATCATCAAAGTCAAATAAGCTTCATTCTTTCTAAAATATTCTAATTCAATAAAATTTTTTCGATAATTAAATTTAGATTCGCTAGAATTAATATTAAATAAAGTTATACACCCTAGAAACTCAATATAATTTTCTAAATTTCGTTTCATTTCACCAAAATTATTCTCAAATTTAAGATACAATAACAAAAAGCATCTACCTGTTAATTGGATACTCTTAAGTATTTGTATAATATAGATTGGTAAAACTCTTAGTTGGTTTAGTTATATTGATTTTTTAAAAAATAACAACAAAGTGGATTCTAATTTAAAAATCAAAAACGAAAAAACAAAATGAAATTTTTTAAGAAAACTGTTCTTTTTACATTTAAACAGAAACTTTTTGAAATACATTAATTCAGGGAATATTAAAAGTGTATTGTTTGATGCTGTGTTGAGGTATAATGTTTCTATTATGTAAATTACACCAATCATATCTTTTCTTCCAAATATTTCAAGGTAATCTTTTTTACAAATCATAATAAATTTTTGATTATTCTGTTTAAATTCAATGAAATATTTGGTAAACAATTCTAGTTTTTTTAACTGTTTATTTTTTAAAAATAAAGAATCAACTTCAAACTTTGAATTTTCAAAATATTCTGAAAAAAGATGATAAGGAATGTTAGAATATTTGTCATGGTTTCTTATATTAGTTAATGATTTTAAATTATGTATTTTAAATTCATTATTTAAACAAGTGTTTGAATAATATTTCATATTAAAAAGTAATTCTTTTGTTACGTAAACTGACATTAAAATTAAAACTTGGTAAATATCTGAATAAATGATTTTTTTGGTGTATCTGTTTGGTCTTGTGTCCAACTCTTTTGTTTTATAATCACTTTGTATAATTTTTTTACACTTTAAGTATTTTGTAATTGTTTCGTCTAAATTTATTTCTATTGGGAGTGCTTTAAATTTTTTATTCAGTTTATCAAAATCAATTTTATAATTCTTAACTAAAATATCATATCGCTGAGACATTAGTTCTTCGTTTTGTGATATAATTTGGTTTTCTTTATGATTCAGTTCAAGTTTTGATAAACTACAGACTGTTCTAAATATGTTTATACAAATTAATTCTTTTATTTTCATGATAAAAATTTTTTTTCTTTTTTTAAAATGATATGGCGATAAGAAAATATTATTTGTTTTTCACATTAAATTATAAAAAAATGAATTTTAAATATTTAATTATAATTATCTATTAATTTAAGATTTCTTAGTGTTTATAATTGTTTAAACTGGTATATAAATAAAATTATTTTAATAAAATACTTTATTAATATTACAAAGGTAAAAATTCTTTTATTTTGAAATGACATATTTCTTATTATTTCCATAAAGACTTTTTCAATCAAATATTATATAAAATTATAATGTATTTTTTTAGAAAAATCAAACAGAATTGAACTTTTACAATTTTATTGTAAAGAAAAGCAAATTAATTCTTTATTTTTCCAAATTTGAAGAAAAGCGAAAAAATAGATATTTTTTAATCGATTTTTAATAAAATTCTCATCATAAATCTTTTTAAAAAATCTTGAATTAAATATATACATATTAAATAAACTAAAATAAATATACGCTCTGAATATAATATTTATTTAATTTGTTATCCGAAAAAAATCTTAATATAATTATACTTTAGTTTTTTTAATTTAAAAATTATATTCTGAATTTTAACAAATTAACAAAAATGAGTTAAAATATTTATAAATCTTTTATAAAAATTTAAACTTTTTGTTATGATTTAATGATTATAATCTACATATAAAAAAATCAAATTATATACCGTTCAGTCGATGGATAAATAAGCTTTCTTGTATTTTTTAATTAATTTTGTTAAATCAACGTAATTTATTTTTTAATTTAAATTTCTTTATAAAAAATAACTATATGTTTATTTTAAGATAAATATTAACTTCAAAATGCCATGGAAGCCAAACAAGAAAAAATTATATTTAAATAAAAAAATATTTTAATTATAAATATTAAAATGTATAAAAAGTTTTAAAATTACCATTTTAAGTTTAAAAATTACCTTTAAAAGAAAAAAAGACAACTATCAAAATTTCAAGTTACAAATTAACAAACTTATTTATATTTAATGAATCAAATAATGTTATTAAAATAGATATTTTAATCTAACTTCAGATTAGAACATTTTTTAATGCATTTTGAAATCCTTTTATGTGTAAAAACAGTTGTTATTTAATGTCGTATAAAGTTTTTCTTCTTTTGAATAATTTTGAAAAAATTATTAAGCCTCTTTAGAGAATATTGAACCAATTTAAATATAACTTTTTATTCTTCTTCTGTTAAAAATCATGAAATTTGATTATATTTGGTCGAACAATGAAGTATTTATGATTTAGTAATCTATGTCAATCTTCAACACCATTCGTAGTATGAGGAAATTTTTTATCACTTTTACCTTGTGTTTTAAAACTTAAGGAAAAGTGATATATCAATATTACATCATTTTGATCATTTAATATATATTTTTTTAAAATATTAAAGTATTTTTTCATACAATTAATGTTTTTTTCTTTAAAGTAATTGTAAATCTTAAGAAAATAATATTTAACTGAAACTCAATCAAAAAAATTATAATAAAAATCATTTTTTTAGCTTTTCTGAAATTAGAATATGAGTTATAATTATTTTTTATCCTGACTTTGAATATTACGCTAGATTGTTTGGCAAAAATATAATAAACAGACCTGTGTGCATGGTTTATCAAACACTTATTCCAATGCATTTTTCAAGCCTTTCTCAAAATCAAAAATGATAAATTTAGAATATTTAGATAACTGCTTTTTTGTAAAATTGGACGCTTTTTGATAATTATTCAAAGTTTTTGATCAGAAATAATAGGTATTGTTTTTCTATATAAATATGTAGCATATACTGTTGTAGTTGCGTTAATTTATAATCACTGTCTTAAAGTTTCATCTGTCAACCAAATTTTAGATTTATCTGTATAGTCAAAGGAAAAATCACAATAAAAAACAAACATTCTTTCATATTCGCCTAAGCCAAATTCAAATTTTAAGATTTTTTTACACAATGATTGTTAAATACAAATTCAGGTAGATTTTTATATTTTAGAATATTGTTTTTTGAGTTTTAAGTTCTTTTTTGATTGAATGATTAAATTAAAGATTTATGCTTTAACACCTTTTCTATCAATTGCGCCTTAAAATTAAGTTAATTAAAAATATAATATCATTTAAAGTTTTTTTGTTTCCAAGCATCTTTTAAAAGTTTCTCTAGTGATTTCATAAAAATAACCTTATCATAACTATGTTTAACTAAAATTAAAATAATATTTTTGTTGAAATATATTTTGGTTTTACATTGACAAATACAACCCTTATATACTTATAAATCTGTGTGTTGAAATTATATATAAAATTTTCACAACCATTTTGACTTTTATAATATTTCAGTTTATTTGTTAAAAGTATTTTCAAAAAATAATTTATTTATTTTAGGGTATTTTAAGCCTTTATATTTTGTGACATTTTAGATAACATAATCTCTATGACATTTTATCTTTTGCCAATGTTTTATATTCTAAGTTTATTTTAACATTTTCTAAACAAATTTTTTACAACTATGTTTTTTATTCATAATAACAGAGATATTTTTTTATTGAATACCCTGTTTTTAAATTATTTTTTAGTAAAATTAGCATTTTTTTACTATAAATAATTAAAATATGTTTTATTTACAATAAATTAAATAAAAAATTATAATTTTTTTACATGTTTCATTTCTGGAATCTTTAGAAATCCTATATTCTATGACAATAAAATGTATTTTAAATTTTTATTAATTATGCCCACTAGCTATAATTTTAATTTTCTATGTTAAAATGAGTTTTTAACATAGGTTACTTTGAAAAATACTATTGGTGATAGATATTCGAGCATCTTCTCAGATAAATAATCAAAATTGATTATAATCTTAGAAAAAATTTGATATTGGAATGATATAATTCATGTTACGTTATTGGTATCCAGATATAAATTGCCAAAGGAAGAAATTTCCTTGATTAATTCTCTACATTCAATAAAAAACTTAGAGGATAAGGTAGATTTCATATGAAAAAATCTGTAGTATAGGTTGAGAAAGACTTCTTACTTAAATAAATAAATCTTTTATTTATTTAATTCTATTTATCAAACAATAATTTTACCAAATATTTTCTTGAGTTTATCAGTGATCTGTATTTTTTTTTTGTGTATAAAAAAACAACAAATTTCTATTTGTCATGTTCACCAAGGCTCTCTG
>JADGIL010007928.1:0-36115 GCA_020352625.1 Cactoblastis cactorum | reverse complement strand
TTAGGGGTTTATATTATTTATTTATGAAAACATAAATAAATAAAATAAACTAATTGTGTAAGGTATTACACTATTATATATTTTTTCAACATTGATTTACGAGAAAAAAGGGGTTGAATAATCGAAATTATATAATAAAATCCAAAGTTAAACCAAATACAATCGTATATATAACGAACAAAGCATAAAGTTTAGTTTTAACCAAAGTTTGCAAAGTAATGTAGACTTAGATAGTCATTAAAGTACACCTTTGTAGGTTTTGCAGATGAAAAGATGCAGTATCTTGACCTATACATTATTTTATAGAAGCATTTTTTACTTTATGTTTCTTTTAACTAGGTATAATACGTTATATAGAAGGTATAGTGAAAAAATCTTTGTATGTATTTTTCATCTTTAGGCAACAAAAAAAAATAAAGATTATTTCTGTGTTAAATTTATAAAATTTACTGGTTTAATTCCATTTATGTATTTTATTTATATAACAAAAATTTTATCATCACAAATCCAATTCCTAATACATTAAGATAGTTATAATAGTAATAAAATTAGAATTATAAAATAGAATTTAAAATAGAATGTTATCATTATTTATATATATATTTTTTGTTACCTGGCTTGTAATTGAACAATATGCGTAAGTCTTATCATATTTTTCATTTAAAAATTGACATATTTTTTAAAATATAAAGAATTATAATGAATTCACCAAAGAAACTTTTTCACCAATCAAAATTTAACAAATAATTTTAAACTTTTATTTACCTTATTTTTTGCAAAAATATTTAATTAATTTTAGAATTTATTAAAATAAAAGTACTCAGTTAATAATCTTTTTAAACTTGTATTCATATAAATTAGAATAAATAAGAAAAGAAATTTAATATGTAATTCATTTTTTAAGAGAAATAAACAAGTTAATAAATAATTTTTTAATTTAATATACTAAAAAATCAAATGATAAAAAATTCTTAAACAGGTAAATCTTTAAAAATTAATAAAAAAAATATTTTCCCTCATGCCAATTCTTTTACTATGTTTTTATAAACAAACTCTTTCAACAAATGAAATGTCTCTTAACAATTCTTTAAAAGATCAAAACAAAGCACAATCAACCAATTCATATATTTACAACCAAGCAATAAAATTGATAGACTCTCATATAGATTTTCTAGACGAAGCTCTTTACAACATCATAATAAATCATAACCTTGGCAAAGAAACAAATGATAAGATTAGAGACCAACAAAGATATTTCGTAAATATCTTAGATTCTTTTAAAAATGATATTTATGAAATTTATTTTAATAATAAAAATGGTTCTGTGTTACAATTATTGAACACTATTGAAACAAATTTAGATTTAGAAAATGATCCACCTAATTTAGGTGATTTCTGTTCTAATTATATTTATAAGTCTATTTATTATAATATTATTAGAGAAATAAGAGAATTTTTTATTTTTTAATGAATAAAATCAGTGTTTTATATAAAAATAAATTAATTTTTTCTAAAAATACATGAAAATGTCTAAGTTATAAAAAAGAAATGAATTTTTTTATATTTTTAAAATATGTTAAAAATTAAATTAATATTACTCTGTTTAATTCTCTTAAAATTTTTTTTAAATATTTTTAATAAAACAGGGTTATTTTATTATTTTTTTAATTAATTTTTATTCAAAATAAACCTACGTATTCTTTAAAAAATAAAAAAAAAATTAAGAAATCTTTTTAAAATAAAATAATATTAAAGACAATAAAATAGAAATATTTAACTAATAAAATATTAAAAAATTAACAAATGAATAATGTTGGTAAAAATTAATTTATTAAAATTATCAAGTTTTAATTTTTAAAGATAATAAAGCTTATATATCTATAAAAATATTTTACCACTAAATAGATTTTTTTACAAATCAGGACAATGCTTATGATTTATGTTTTAATATGATAATTAAGAAAAAAATATATTTAAAATAAAAAACTAAATCTTTTTAAGAAAACTAGGATTATAAGTTTAACTTAAATTAATAAAATAAACAAAATTTTATAAATTAAAAGTAAATGAATGTTAAAATATTTATTTTTAACTAATAGATAAGACATACAATTTGTGATTAAAAAAATAATAATCAATAAAAAAATTACTACTATGCTAGTATTATTCAAAATACAAAGAAACTATATAATGGTATTTAGTACATTGTAAATATTTTTAATTAGTGTTTTTATATAAAAAAATAGTAAAATACACCATTTTCTCTAAAAATCATAAATAATTATAAATATAATCTAAAATAAAGATAAAAATTACAAAAATATATTTGTAAAGCAAGAGTTACAAAAATAATTGATTTTAAAGTAAACGTCAGTCAATTTGTTTCATTGAAAACTGTGATAAATGTTATTACTCAAAAATGTAATTTCTCAACAAAGTAAAAAATAATATTTAGAAAACAATTTGTATTAAAGACTTAAATCAGAATGCAATCGTAAACATAATAAAAAAATAATACATGTAGTAATAGATTGAAAATAAGAACATTATTATATCTAAGAAAATTATATGAGATGCTTTTTTACATAAAAAAACAAAAAAAAATCTATAAGGAATAGATAAAGCATGACAATCAAGTAATAATTAGTTATAATAATCTAAGTTGAATCATATATAAAAGGATAGGTTTATAAAAAGTAATTTTATCATACAATCTATTAGTTATTATTTATAATTCAAAATAACATTTTTTCTACTTAATAACTTTGAATAATGTTATATTAATCAATATATTTAACATAAATATAACAGTAAATCTAATTTATTAGTTTAGATTTTCATTCAAGAAAATTTCTAATACTTTAAATTGTCTTTCTTTATTTGATTTTATAATCAAATTTTTACCTTTCTTCTTTGATTCAGTTCTTTTTTACATAGATTTTATTTGATTAAAATCTGCTATTAGCTTCTTTGAATTTAATAATATTTTAAAAATATTGGTTTCTAATGTTACTAAATCATTTACTTTTCATGTAATTTTCTTACACCATTGGCATCTATCAGAATAAACTGGTAATGGTAAAATGCTATGAAGTGGTTGTAGTAATATGAATTATTCTTTTGTCATACAAGCAAAAAATTAATATTTCTTGTAAACAAAGCTTGCAAAATAAGGTAGAATTAGGTAATCAATAGAGTGCACGAAAGATTTTATGAAAGTTACTGTTTGAAAAATTTTAAAATATACTTATTAAGCTAGAAACACAATATAAAATATGTTTCTTATATTACATATAAAAGGTATTATGAAAGATGTTTGCGTAGAGTTTTCACTCCTAAGCAACAAACAAACAATACATTTTTGATAAATAATTCAAATATAATAACATCACAGAAAAATTAGCTAAAGTAAGGATTTTCACCCTTAGGTAACAAAAAAACCAACAATTAATTATAAATAAAAGATTCGATTTTTTTGAATAAAATCATATAAAAATTAACTAAAATAGATATTGAGCTAAAAAGAAAAATACAGTTATATAATAAAATAACTTCGCTTTTTTAAATAATTGAAAAAACTTTTTGAAATAATATAATAATGAATAAATTAAGTTGTCTTAAAAATTTTAAATAATTTGTGAATAAATTTGTAATTTTTTAAAAAGATGATTCTTAGAATTTTACTTATTTAACCATATAATACTCAGTATTATAAAAATTACCAGGGGTTTTTAATAAAAACTCAGTAATAATTTATAAAGTTAAAATAAAAAATATTTTTAAAAATACTTTAAGTTTTGTCTTATGAAATTTCTATTATTATTAGTGTAAATATTATTTATTTGTTATTTTTTAAAACTAAAATAAATTTTCTCAAAAAACTTGACCTGCATACTTACAAAACGCCATAATAGGACATCAAAAGATTCGTAATCTGAATATAGCAGAAGAAATTTGTTTTTGTTTAGATATGAATCACTTATAAACAGTGTTATTTACCAAATTCGTAAATTTGGACTCTTCTTAGTATAAAGTCAATTTAGTTTTAGAAAATAGGTGCTTAAATTTAGGTTGGTACAATTTTAATTAACAAAGAGAGAAAAAAATCAGTGTTTGAAAGAAAAATAAACATAATTTTATTTATAAATGAAAACTCAATTAATTACAAAGAACTCAATGAATTATAAAAAAATATATTTTAAAAACAAAACAATTTTTAATCTTACGATAACAAATAAATATCTTTTTTAGAGATTTTTAGCTTATCAAATTTATAGGCGGTAGTTACAAGCTAAAATGTGCATAAATTATTTGAAAACCACTTTAAAAACGGGCAAAAAGATTTTTCTTTACATTTGATATCGAAAAAATGGATTTACAAAGATCAAAACCATAAACAAAATAAAAAGCACTTAAAGAGACCTGTTAGTTTGACAAACAAAGTTCATGATTTGTTTTTAAATTACAATAAAATAAATTAAAAGACATTCTCATAACTAAAAAGCATAAAACAAGGAATTAAGAAATTTTTAAGAGTGTAAGTATAAAAATATTGCATAACAAGAGATATTAAGGTACCCCAAACCTTGTTAAAGTAAGAAAGTAAAGTATAAGTATTATACAACACCTTGTGGTGATCAAAAAAGAGGTTTTAGATGAATTTTAAAAGTAATAAATTAAATTTTAAAATCATCAAATTTCTATCCGAAGAAAAAATTAGAAAAAATAATTCAAATTAATAAAAATGTCAATTTTAAAAAAGGAATTTGAAAGGAAAAAATTTAAAAAATGAATTTTTTTATGCATAAAACAAATGAAAACAAATTGTAAGAAATAAAAGATACATACAACTAAACTAAAAAAAACATTGAAGAAATGAAAGAGGATAAAATTAAAGGAAAGAAGAAGCAAATTAGAATGGTTATTGAAGAGATGAATATTCTGTTTTACAAAATTAAAAAAGTAAACTTAATGTGAAATAAATTTCTTAAACAAAAATTGAAGAGTATAATGCTTTAATGAAAAAACAAAGTGAAGTTTTATATAAAATAGCAAAAATTAATTATTATCAAAACAATAAACCTGTCAAATTTGATTTCAAAATGGTGTTAGGTAAAGTGCTAGGAAGAGATGTTGATTTAATCAAACCAATCAATCATAAGTATTTCAGTACTGACAGCCAATTATGAAAATGCGTTAGTAGTAGAAAATGATCAAGTAGAATTGTCAATCTTAAAATACGTAAACAAAAAATATTATGTTAAATTTAAATATTTCACTTTTCATCACTCAAAGTAAAAAAGGAATGTTTTATTTCTGATAAGTTTATTTATGATAAAAGATTAGAAAAAGTGATAAATTTGATTTTATCAGATTTACTCATAGTAAATTCAGTTGAAGAAGCAAAATTAAAATGTTACAAAAAAAGTAGTAATTTTAGCAGAAGAATTTTTTCAAAAAATGGGTTTATTTATGCAGGAGAATTAAAAGAAAATTAATACAAATCCAACATAAAAAGTAAAGTATCAAGAAAATAAAATATTAACCAAAAAAGAAATAAAAAATAACATACCACTTTTACAAAAAGAAATTCAAGAAAAAAGTTAGAAATTTTACTTTAACTTTTCTTAATTTGACAAACCAAGAATTTGTAATAAATGATAGTTATACAATTAATTTATATTAATCATACATTACTAATCCTAATTTTATTTAATTTATTGATACTTAACAAATAGTGATGATTGTTTATCCTTAAGTATAATATTACTCATAAAGAGTATGAAAACTTAACAAATAATGAGAATAATTATTATCAAAAAATAGGATTAATTTTTTTACCAATTAGATTGATTTACTTAACAAACAAAATTATTTTATATTAAAAAAGAATCACTCATTAATTCATTAAAATAAAATTCAAAAATATTGAAAATGAATTTTAAAAAAACAAAAGAATAATAAATTAAAGAAGAAGAATTAATACAAGAACTTTTTGAAAAAATAAAAGAAAAAAATAATCTAATAAAAAATAAAATTTTCTCACAGGTAAAATTGAGTTTATAAAAGAAGAAATTAATTTATTTAATGATACAGAAATAACCAATGATTTTTTAGAAATAACATTTACAAATAAGAATGAATTAGTAAGAAATATTTAAATAAATTAAAAAGTAATTAAATGAAAATATCAAAATATGGATTTATTAATTCCTTTTGTAGAGGTTCAACATGATAATAAAATAAAAGAAATATTTAACAAATATGACATATTAAAACAAGAATTAAATAAAATAAAGAAAGAAGTAAAAAATTCATGGATTTTTTACACTTTTTTAAAGAAAATACATGAAATTTATAAAAAATTCATGAATGAGGATTGTAATTCTTTGATAACCTTAGAAAATAAGAGTGATTTATTAAATTTGAATATTAAATATTTTGTTATGTTACCTAAAAAAAGTTTAGAGATTTAAATTAAATAAATGGAGAAAAAAGCATATCTTGTTTTGCATTAATTTTAAACTTTACAAGATAACTTTTTTTAAATTTGATGAGATAGATGATTATTTAAATGATAATAATGTAGAGAAGGTTAGTAATTTTGTAAATGAATTAGATCGTCTGTTTATAAGTCATCAGTTTAATTTGTAATCTACTTGTTATAATTTTAAAAAAGTGCTATTAGTTGTTTAGTGGAATATAAAAAAGTAGTAAATGAGTAATTAACATTGGTAAGAATGTGCTTTTTACTTAAAATAATTGTATATTTTACCTTAAAGATTTAATTTATTTTAACTTAATTAAATAAACTAATAAAATATAAAATTAAATAAAATAAAAATATAAAATAAAAATATAAAATAAGCATAAAAGAAGATTTAGTTACAAAGGGTTTTATTTTTATATTAAATTTTCTATATTGTAATATAAAAATTTTAATTTAATCTTTATAAAAATAAAGAAGAGAAAAAAATTACCAATTGAAATGTATCAGAATTTTAAATCTATAATTGAAACAGGTCATAAATTAACAAATATTGCAACAAAATTGGATATTTACTAACCATATTGCATCTTATTTAAAAAAATATTCTAACTAATGAATTAATTTTAAAAAAAAAACAGAATACATGTAATTAAAAAATTGATTCTTAAAAAATTTTGAATTACTTATTTATTGATAATAAAATTTTAATTATCAAAATTTGAAAATGATTTTAATAAAAAAAGTGTAATAAATTTTAAAAAATATAAGTAATTATTTAATGCACTGAGAAAAGAAATATTAATTTTTTAATTAAAATATTTGAATTATTATAATTTTATTTAATATCTTCTAATATGTACAACTATAAAAATAAAAAAAAAATAATTTAAAAATAAACCTTTCTTTATTGATATATTAAAATTACATTTGTTATTATTTTTTTAAATTAATAAAAATATAAAATCTATTTATTTTTTAAAATTATAAAATTAGTAAAAAATTACATAATAAATAAATTTGTATTAAAAAAATGTATTTTTAGAAGAAAAGTAGATTTAATAATATTTCTTTAAATAAATTTATAAAAATGTTTTATTATAAATGACATGAAAAAAAAAATATCTTAAGTTAAAAATTAATAGATAGTTTTTTTAAAGAATGTTTTACAAAGTATGTTTGTAAAACATCAATAAAAATCCTATGACTTAAACTACTAATATCTTGTCAATCATAGTAATTCTTTACAAAAATATTACTTTTTTAATTTTAGAATTAAAATATAAAACTTTTATATAATTTAATTTAACATTCTTTATTAATTAATTTAAGTAATTATATTTTATAAATTAATTTTATTTTAAATTTGAGACACTAGGTTTGTTTTTTTACATTTAAAAATAATGTATATTTAATATTTTTTTCTCAAACTATTATGTATAATTCTATAATAAATGCACTCAAGATTTTGTTTTATAATATTTTATAACAATATTTATAGTATATTTGATAAATTATTATCAATTATTCATTTATTTTTACAATCTTAAAATATAAAACTTTAAATAAATTTTATTTAACAAAATTATAAAAATTTTTCTTAAACTAATAATATTAAAATAACTAACTTATAATTTTGTTAAATAAAATATAAAAAAATAAAAACTTGTTTATTTTAATTTTTTTAAATATAAAATTAAAATTGTAAAAAATAATAAAATATAATAAAATTATTAGTAAATATAATTGGTATATTGTAAATAAAAATATAAAGTTGGATTGAATTAATTTATAAAATATAAAGTTTTGAGATATAAATTAAAAATTATAATAAATAAAATTATAAAGATTGAACTGAAATTATTTTATAATTAAGATGATAGATAGTCTGAACTGAGAATAATTATTTTATTTAAATAATAAATATTGATAATCTAAAATAGAATTATAAAAACAAATTTAATAAATCATCTGAAATTAAGTTAATTTAAGATAATTTAACAAAACTTATTAAATTATTTATTTAAAACCAATGTAATTAAAGAGATTATTACTTTAAAAATGTTTAATTTTAAAAGGAAAATATTTTTATAAGTATAAATATTTAAATAAAAGAGGTTAATAGAAAGTAGCTTTAGGTGAAGGTTGACTATGTCTTATTACTAAAAAATGATTTTTTATTTATTAGTTTTATAAATTTTACAGCTATGATAAAATAAAATTTTAGTTTTATAAAACTAATATTTTATTTTATTAATTTAAGAATGTCAATAATTAATTATTTAAAAAATATAATTTAATATTTAATTAAACAAATACATACCAAAGTGAATGAGGTATGTAAATTTACAATACAATTTTTTTATGCTAATAATAGAATTTCTTAACAAATAAGCTTTAAAACTTTTATATTAAAATTTTGATTTATTTCTTAAAATTATAATTTTATATAAAAAAATATAATTTTTATATTTTATATTTAGAACATTTTTTTAAAGCAATCAAAATATGTTTATAAAAACTTTTTTACAAAAACTATTCTAAATATAAAATTAAAAAAATAAAATACTTTTGTTAAGTCATGATTTTATAATTTTTTTTTGGATAAAGTGAAAAATAATTTTTAATAAAAAAAATTTCGAATAGAAAATTTGATAACCAATAGTCTAAAGATTAAACCAATACTTATATATTTTTCCAATTTAAATTTAGAAAAAGAAAAATTGATATTTTTAAAATTAAAAAATTTAAAACTGAAGAAAAGGCAGTAAAATATTTCTTTACAAAAGTTATCTGTAGAGAAAATTCTGCAAGTGTAAAAGCATATTTTTATATTAATTTGAAAAATTTTAACACATTTGTAAAAAAATTTTATGCTAATTATCACATATTTTAGATATATTTTAATAAATTAAAAAATAATAACAGAAAAAAGTAGAAATGAAAATTGATAAAAAATACGTATTTATACAAATAATACTTAATGACATCTTAAGTTTATTTTCTTGGATAATTAAATATTTAAGTTTTTTAAAAGTACACTTTTTAAAATTGTAAGCTTAAAATTAATAAAATATTAATATTCTTTTGTTTATTTTATAACTTCAGTCTTAGGTATTATTGTTGTAATTTAATTCTCTTTAACAAATATAACAGAATAAAAATTCTTCTTAAGAGAGCTAATAAATGAATTTGTAGAAGACACTGAAGTTAAAATTAGGGTTATTGTTTTTGAGATTAAAATTTTTTAATCAAGAATAAGAAGACGTAAGTATAATAGAAAACACTGAGTCTTAAATGTTTGAATGATTGATGGCGTACAAAATTAAGAAAAAAAGATAACAGTTAGGAAAATAGAAATTGTAGAACAAAAATAGTTTTTCAAAAAGTTTGTATAACCAGTTTCAATAATTCCAACAAAATATCGTAAATTATATCTTGTAAACAACAGTCTGGGAACCAACGCAGTAAATCACAAAAAGAATTTAAAAATATTTTAATTGTACCGATACTAATACTATAAGTGAAAAAAATAACGCATTAAAAATATCAATTTTTTCTCGTAACAGAAATAACTCTAATATTAATTTTAATGTATGTTCTCTGTTTGGTAAAAATATTTAGTAAAAAGTATTCATTAAGTTTTAAAAGAATAAAAATACCAAAAAATATTTTTTATTGTTTTATTTTAATTTAAATTATTTTTTGAATCAAGTTTAAATTCGGAAATAAGGTTTCTAATTCATTAATTATTTCTTAAAAATTTTTAATAAAAAAAAATAGAACAAGTGATTTTAAAAATTTTTTGGTCACTAGATTCAGTTGTATCTCACAAAAAAAAAGATTTTATGTCTACATGCCAATAAGGTAATTGATTACTTCAAGGATGGCCAATATTCTGAATAAATATATTATTATTGTTATTTTCTAAATTAAAAAGTAAAATAAAATTATAGCAGAATTCATTGATTTTTACTTTTCTAGTTTTAGACAAGTTAAGAACCTATAAAAATATAAAATAATTAGAAAAATTAAGTTTAAATATTGCAAATAAATATTCTATAATATATATAATTCTTTTATAACAATATCATTTATAATTTAAATCTTTTACTTTTAGATTTGTTATCATTTAATTAAAATTATTAAAAATAATATTTTTAGAAAAATTAACAAAAAAATGTTTTTATTACAATTTATTTCAATAATATACTGGTTTTAAAATTATAATTAAGGTTTTACAATAAGTTAACTACTGAAACTTCTGTCTTAATCACTATTTTAATAATGATTTCTAAAAAAATTCATTTGAAAAATCAAGTAACTTAATTCTCATTTAGATTTATCCTTTTCTTATTTATAAAAATTTTTGTATTCATATCTAAAATCATTTTAAAATACATTTTTTTAAATAGATAAATTGAATATTATCTAGCTTCTTTTTTTGATTACAAATTGCTAACCTAAAATTATTTTAAAACAGTCTATTGATAAAAATTAGACTTTTAGGCTATGCTAAGACAATTTGAAGATCTAAAATTAATAATGAGATCTTATTGAAAACTATCCCAATAATCTATGATTTTTTTTTCAAATTCGAAATAACATATTTCGAACGTTTTTCGGATATCAAAAACGTGTTACATTTTTTTATGACAAAAGAATTCGAATTACAAAAAAATAAGGAAAAATATTAAATAAAAAACATTATATTTAGAAATATTCATTCTATTACCCAATACACCTCGTATATCGAAAGATCTCTAATGTTATTCATATATATAAAATTTTAAATGTTTTTAAATTTTTAAAAAATCAAAAATAGGAGAAGCAGATATGAATTGATCTGATAAGCTTAAGCAAAAAACTAATCTTGCAGATTTAAAAATGTAAATATTGTATCTGTTGCGAAATCAAAAAAATTTGATTAAAGAATTTAATTCAGAGATCAAGAAATTTATTCGAATGCTTAATTAAAAAAATGCATGTTATATTCAATAAATATATTTTGCAATAATAGTTTATCAAATATTATCTTATTGGTTAAATAAAAATAATTATTTGTTGACCAAGAAAATCGGAAACATTTTTTACTGCTCAAGAGTTAAAGTACCATGTAATTTTGAATAACTTTGCTTCTATAAACAAATACTTTAATATTATAATCATTTATTTAACTTTTTTTTCAAATAATTTTTTATGAAAATTAAAACTTTTTTAAAGATATAAAACTCTTAAAGTTATAAATTATTTTATAAATATACACTAAATTACTCAAAGAGCATTTATATAATGCAAACAAAAAGAAGATACTTTATAAATATTTTTCACCAATTACATAAAAATAGTTTGTTTAACCAATATTTATAAAAATTATCTTATTTTGATTGCTTAAGATAATTTTTAAAATTTTAATTTCTTATCATACTGAAAATTTTTAACCCATTAATATGAGAAAACGAGGAGAAAGCTCTTTAAAGAAATCAAAGTACCCGGTCTTTTACTTAGTAAAAAAACATCCAAAAGATAACAAGGTTCCTTTAATTTGTTGGTATGATTGTACTACTCAATTAATTTATCTTTTATACATAATCTCTAATAATTTAAAAATAATAACTTTTTTTGAAACATTTCTATTATTCTTTGGTATTTTTATGCTTGTAATGTTACCCAGAACTGTTTACATTGGAGATAATCAAAAATTTTCTGTTCAAAAATTTTTTATAAATTTTAAGAACACAATTTCAATGCTAACTTTTCTTCATTTCGTAATTCAAAGCATTTATCTTATCAATACAATTTATCAATTTACTTTTCATAAAATTATAAAATTTTACGATGATAAATTTGTATTCTTTATTTTTATGATACTAAACATATATGCTATAATACTTCTTTTATGTATTTTGAACGAGTTAAAAGATTTTTTATTGTATTTGTTTAAACCTAAAAAACCCCCATGTAAATGTAAAAATCATGATTATAATACAAAAGAAATCTTTTTTTTAGTTTTGAGTATAGCTATTCTGATACTTTTTATTTATTGCTGGTCAGCGATCTCAACTAATAACCTTTTGATGTTTTATTTAACTTTCTTATACTATCTTAATTGTAATGCTGTATGTATGTTTATAAGGTTGTCAGGTAAAAAAGAAATTATCAACGATACTTTTGATTCGGATTTGATCTCTAAGGTATTTAGTTTTTTGAGTGTTGTTTTTGTTTTGTATTTTGAAAATATTTCTTTGTATTTGCAAAGTGAGTTAAAATATGGTTTCTAAGAATAAAAACATTTTTTTATACTTTTTTTTACGAAATAACAAAAAAAAATTTTACAAAAGATTTTAAAAATATATTGTATTGTTTTAAGGAAATTCAATAAAAATCAAATATAATTTTAATTAATTGTATGCCTTTGTTGATATTTATTATTAAGACTGAAAATTTTTTAATTTTTAGATTTAATTTGTATTCAACAATGATTTATTTTTTGTATATTTAAAGATTAATATTTTAAAATTCTTTAAAAAAGCACTTATCTATCAACACTTCCAAATTTTTTGCTTTTTTAGTATGAACATATAGGAAAATATACATATAGAAATTCTATAATCATTTTTCAAAGCAAATTTACTAAAAAATACTAAATATTTTTTTAGATTTGTTAGATATTAACTTTTAAAATAATTTATAATATATTGAGGTTTGGATTTATATTCTGTTTGTTATTTTTATATAAATATTATAAAAAAATTTCAAATTATAAACTTAAAAAAATGAAATTTTAAATCTATTCACTTATAATCTTGTAATTTAGTCAATACTCTATAAATGCTTTAATTTAAAAACGGGTATAAATTTTTTTTAAATTAGCCATTTCTATCGTATTATCGAATATTAAAATAAATTATTTCAAACAATTTACATCAATACTTGGATATCTGGCTTGATATGTTTATAAAATAAGTTAAAAAGCGGAGTATTGCATAATGAATCCCACTTTTTGTAGAATAAACAGTAAATTTGTTAGATTAGTTTTTAGATTTAATAATATTTATTAATGAATATTATTAAATCAGTGAAAACATATTTCAAAAAAATATGAAAAAATAAATCATAAAAATTTAGTTTTAATCAAAAATATTAACTAATTGAATTTTAATAATTTTCAAGTTTCTAGGATAACCCTTTTTTTTATCTTTATCTTATTAGATAAATTTTGCTAGTTAAAATTCATATTATAATTGTTTTGATTTTTCTATGAATTTAAATTTAAAATGCCTAAGTTGTTTTTTAGCCTGTTTTGCATTTAAATTTAAAGCCTTGTATGAAGCGAAATAGCTGATTACTCCTCAATAAACTCAGCTACTTACTTTATATATATAGATATTATTCAAAAAAAATTGTTTGTTGCTATTAATCTTCTTAAAATTATCTAAATTTAAGTCATTATCACATAAACCAATTTTTTTATAATATTAAGTACATCTTTGACAAAAAAAATTTTTTAAAATTTTAAGTCTAGTAAACGTTATATAAAACACAAATTAATAGAAAACCCGAATCAAAACAAATAAGCTTTACTATAAATAATTAATATTCTAACGCAACCCTTTTGTATTTACTTAATTAAGATTTTTTTTTGTAAAAATTTTAGAAATATTTATAGAGAATTAATAAAAACTAATTACACGTACCCTTGCATAAAAGTTGTTATTAACTAAAAAATATTTTTCAAAATTAAAGAATTCAGTTTAAATATTCCAAGTTTTTTAGATCGTTTCACTGATTCTTAAGTTAAAAGAGATTAGACATAGAATATTGTTCAATTGAAAATCTTGATATACTAGAATTTAATGTGAAATAAGAGATATCTCGAATTTTTACGTTCTTAAAGATTTTAACAATTGAAATAAATAAAATAAAACATATTCATAGCTATGTTCTTTTTTTTTTAAAATTTAAGATTTTAAATCAAAACGATCCTATAAATTAAAGAATCCCGTTTCAGCTATATAATTGTAATACAAGGTATGTCTGTATAGAATTATTATTCTGATGTTAACTTAAATTTACATTCAGATTTTTTTTAATTTTTTGGTGGTATAAAATGATTTAATCATTTCTGTTTCACTTTGTAAAAAACATATTTACATATGTCAAAACTAGACAAATATAGTATTCAGATAAAATATAAATATATATTGTATATGTACTAAAATTTAAATTTAAAACATTATTTTAAAAGATTGGTGTATTAAAGCTTTGTATCCAAGTTATGTCTTTTAGATGATTTTTTTAATTTTTGTTTTAAAAAATTTACAATTTTTAGAAATCATTATTTAGTTATTAACGTGTTTTACATTAGATTTAAAAATAGCGAAGGATCGTTTTTTAAATCAACCATTTAGTTTTCATATGGAGTATGTTGTATTCTTTGACAATTTTTAACTAAATATTTTCAAATCTTTTATGTTCTTAGAGAATTTTCTAATATTTTTGTTTTATATTAGTATAAAGATGCTTTATAAGATTAAGAACGAGGGATTAGAAGTGCAATTCTAAAATTTCAACGTTTTCTACAAAAAAACACTGATTTATGCTTTGGCTCATTATCTTTTAAAAATTAAAACAATTTAACCCTTAATTAGCTGTAGCATAAATTTTACGCAATAAAACGTCGACACAATAGGATGCATTCGTTGTATAATTGATTATCTCTTATCTCCAGCTCCTTTTTAAAATACCTCCATATCATCACCGATCGTCTCCGTGTTTAGTTGTGTTATTCAAGCTTTGAGGATTTTGACCACTCTCCTCCACACAATTATTTTACCAACTATATATTTTAAATTTATTTTCGTTTTGTCACCGAAACTTATTCAACTTGAATCTCTAATATTTATTTTTTAAAATTTCATCATACTTCTTTTCTTTTAATAATTTGATTTTTATTTAAAAAAGTTTATTTCTTTTACTTTAAATATTAATACCTTTTGCATTTAAATATTTTCTTACTGTATTGTATGAAATTAAATTTTTGACTCTTTTTGTATGTGTAAACTTGGTTTTCTCAGAGATGTTTTATTATCCTCTTTAGTTTTTTAAAATATTTTCTACGTCCCATAAATTTTTTTCTTCTTTCATTTTCTCTCTTGTGCTTCACGCATTGGTTTGTTGTATTTTTAATAATTTACAAGATACCCGTGAAACGTTTAGTCTTTTTGCAACCTCAGAAATCAAATGATTTTATGTGTGTAAAAAAACAATATGGAACTTTTTTCCCTACTTAGCTTTATAATCTTTTAAGGGTATATGCTTTTTTATATTTTTAGAGGGTAATGTAGAGAATATCTGTTAAAAAAATTTTTTGTAAACTTTTTTTAACAATTTTTAAAAAACATACAATAAAGATAAATCAAATCAAGGACAGAGATATTATTAGTTTTGACATATTAAAAAGTGTTTAAACACATGATTAAAAAATCTTTTTATTTGGTTTTATTTTTAAAATTGTGTTTAGATAAAACTTAAGGGGTAAACTTTTTTTTAACAAAGTGTAAATATCAACCTGTTTAATTAAAATATAAAATTTAAACAAAAATTATATATAAAAAATAAATTTTAAAATATCATTTATTTGTTTATTTTATAAGAAGTTACACCAAAAATTAGAATGGATATCAGTTTGTAACGCTAGTTAGAATTATAATAAAAAATAGAAAAAATCTAAATAAACTAATAATTTTTATATTAGGAAAGATAAATTCATATGCTTAAACAATTTCTGAGAACTAAGAAAATCTTCTTATATAAATTTAAAACTTTTTTTTTGGGTACGAAATAAACTTATATTAATTAGCTAACACAGTATCTTTATAAAAAAAATTCTTAATAAATACAAATAAAAAAAATTTTTTAACGAATACCAATAAAATATTTTACATCAAAAAATTTCTGCAAATTATTGAATTAATTTAAAACAAAGTTTTAAAGGCTTTTTTCGTACAAAATAACTCTGGTTAAGAGTTTAATTTAAACCATTAAGGACTTATAAAATTTTTTTATTGACAACTAAAAAAAAGTTATTTAAAGAAATATCGTAAACATTTATTAATTTACTAGTTAAAGTTCAAAAATACTAATTCGTTGTAAATTTTCTTTTAAATTCAATTAATCAAAAGGGGTTAGAAAAATTTTATAACACATTTTATAAAAAAATATTTTTAAAAATTTACCCATGTCAACTCTTTTACTATTTTTATTTAAACAAATTCTTTCAACACAAGAAGAACCTCTTAATCTTTGTTTAAAAGATCAAAATAAAATCAACTCGAACAATTTACCCAGTGTTTATAACCAAGCCGTAAATTTAATAAACTCAAAAATCAAATTTCTTAATGATAAAATTTATGATATCGTTTTGAATCACGATTTTGGCAAAGAAACAAATGATAAAATAAAAATGCAATTAAAAAAGTTCGAAAATATTCTAAAATCATTTAAAGATGAGCTGGGTAAAATTTATAAAAATAATAAAAATATTTCTGTATCAGAAGCACTGTGTAAGATTGAAATTGATTGGAGAGCATATAATAATGAGCCTATTTCGAGTAAAGAAAGTGTTGATGAATACTATAAGTCAATTTATCTGGATATTATTGAAGAATTGAGAGAATTTTTCTTTTCACAAGAATAAAACTATTGTTTTATATCTAAAAAAAATAAAATATTTATTTCATTTATTCTTTAAAAGCATTTGATAATAAATTTTTATTTACGAGAGTTAAAAAGTAGGTTTGTTTAATAAAATATCAAAATTAAAATATTACTGTTGTATTTCAATTAAATTTTGTAAAAATCTTTTATATATAATGCTTCTAATTATTTTTTTTAAATGACCTCAATGTAACGGTAATATTCTATCCAATTGTCTTATGTATTGGTTATTCCCACTTCTTGTGCTGTGAAATAAAGGCGACAAAATCTGTTTTGCTCCTCAGTTCCTAAGAGATAAAAAAATTATTAGACAATTACAAATCAGCTTCGGATTTGAAACAAAAATTTATTTAAGGGGTATAATAAATAATATGTCTTCATTTTTTTCACAAACAAAATTTTAAAAAACAAAAAAAAATATTTTTAAACACTAAATAAAATGATACTTTACATCTCATACCTCAGAAATGATATCAGCCCCAAGACATACAACAATAACTTTTCCTAAGTAAGGCGGTTAGATTTATTAGATATATTAATGATCTAAATTTAGAGATGAATATGAGAAACCTTTAAATTAGTAAATCTTTTAATTATAAAAATAAGTGATTTCTAAAATGTTATTTGTTTTGAATAATCATGCATTTAATTTATTGGATTTAAATAATAAAAATTTTTCAGTCTTTTATGAACAACATAAGAATGTTTAGGGAAAAAAGAACTTTGAACTAAAGTTATTTGAAAGATTTTCATGTTTCCTCACTGCAAGGGATAAGTTCATTAACAATTAACAACATTAAAGTTTAAATTAAGATCTTTTTATATATTTTATTTATTTATCAGGAATATTGTCATAACTTTTAAAGTGAATAAAACTTTAACTCCTTTTTTAATTGTTTTTTATCTTTGAATCATAACTGATATTTTATATTAAGATTAATAATCAAAATAAAATTTATCTATAAGTGTTTTATTTACAAAGATCATCTGATAAAAATAGTTATATTAATTTTAACAATAGAAAGTGTATTTTTTAATTATTATACTCATTTAAATAATAAATATTGTTGTATAATTAAAAAACTTGTTTTTTAAACCAGTGTTTGAGTAAATTTAAAATATAAATTATACTTTTCAAAAATATAATGTTCTAAAAAAGTAGTGTATTAAAAAATACTTGTATCTTAACTTATTTTTTATAATTTATATTTGATTGATTTAAATATTTTACACTATAACAATATATTTTAAAAAATAAAAGTAAACATTATTTTTCGATAAAAAATTAAGAATAGTGCTGTACTCAAAATACTAGTTATTTTTAAAAATTAAACTAAAAATGATTTAAATTTTATTTAAATGAAATAAACATTCTATGATCTTTAAATAAAAATTAAAATGTAAAATAAACTTGTATAGTCAATGAAAAAGTAAATTTAATTTGTGCACAGTTTTTAATTTTCTAAAAAATAAAGTTATATATAAATTTATAAATAAAAACTTATAAAGAAATTTAAATTTAAATATAACTTATAAGAATGTAAATTATTTTTGATAAAATATTAAGAAAGAGATTTACTTTTTCTTTTTTAAAAATAATATTCATAAGTTAAAAAATAAATAATCTATTAAAAAAAACAAATAAATATTTTTTATATAAATAAATTATTTCTTAAAGTTTTATCTTACAACTAAAAATGTTTAATTTATTAATGTTTATTACACCTAATATTTAAAAAGTATTATAAACTGTCGTTACTAAATAATTAAATAATATTTTTTTGTAATTTAACTCAGAGAAAAAGGAGGATGATAAAAAATATGAATTTTTTATCTTAGTTTATAAAAAAGATTAAATAAAATTATTTTACTTTTTTTTATAATTGAAAATGAAATTAAAAGATTTTTCTTTAAAAATATGAACTAAAGAAAAGTATTTTATTAAATTACCATAACAAAAAGAGTAAAATAATTTTATTAATCTTTTTAAAGAGTTATAATTAAATTTATATTTTTTTATCAAATTTCCTTTTGATAAAATAAAGGATTATCAAAAAATTTCTTATCAAAACAATCAAACTATTTAAATCATTAAAAAAAAGAACCCTCAATGAAAAAGTATACAAACTTAACTTGGACAAACTTATCAGCACAAACAAACAAAAAAAATTTATTAAAAAATATCAGTGGCACAGCTTATGCTTCAAAAATACATGCTATAATGGGTAACACTTCAAGTGGTAAATCAACTTTACTAAACATGTTATCCGGTATAGTCCCACCAAACTTACACACTTATGGTGAGATTAAGTTGGATTCTTCAAACGTACCTTCTGATTTTGTTTTTTTCGCACCGTTACTACCAACTGATTACATCGATCTACGTACAAAAGTTAATAATTTCTTAACTTATTCACAGCTAAGTTATTTAAAATTGATCGGATTGGAGTCCAAATCAGCTTTTAAACTAAATAAATTATCAGAATGTGAACTTAAATTGGTAAAATTGATTTCTAATTTTGATAACGAAATTTTATTTCTTGATGATCCTTTTTAACAATTAGATATTCATCATTCAATAAATTTGATCAAATTGATCAAAAAAATTACCAAAGAAAAAGAGTTGATCACAATTATCACAAGAAATGAAAATTTTGAAGAGATTAACCAGTTTATTGACAGTGTAACTTATCTAAATGATGGTAATTTGGTGTTTACAGGCGATGTAGCTGATTTAATCACTGAATCACAAATCCAACCTAAAGAAGATCCCCTCAACACACTCATAATGTATCACCAAAAAAATTATGAACCAAAAAAAGAAGAAGTTAACTTTATTAACCAAATAAAATCAAGCAAAAAATACGCCAACTATTCACTTAGCATATCAAACATATTTTATCTCATGAAAAATTATTCAATCAATGGTATAAAATCATTTAACTTACTAACCCTAATATTCTATTTATCAGCAATATTAATTTATTTATCATCATCAATTTACATAAATGATTTAAAAGATCACACATTAGAATTTTTAAAGAAAAAAGACAATTTTGTTTTTTTTTATTTATTTATCTACTTTTACAATGGCATTTATTATTTTAGTAATTAACTTATTAATCGTGCCAAGGATCAAAGATTCATTTTTCAAAAACACTATTTTTTACAAACCATGTACAAAAAAGGAAAAATAAGTTTAACAGACCAAGTACTTTCATCTTTTTTGATAAGCCATTTTATTGTTTTTTTATTGGTAACAATCATTTTAATTCCCATTTCTTTTGCCAATAATTATTTATTTTTATTTCTTTTATTTTTCTACCTTTCTTTTAATTTTTTTATTTGTTTGTTTGTTTATTTTGAATCTTTTTTATTTAATTATTTTTTAAGTTTAATTTATTTTTTAATTATTTTAGCTTTGTTGTTAACAGTTGATTTTTCTTTCATTCCTTTTTTAGAAAAGTATCAAATTTAGTTAGAAATGATTGGCACTTTTTTGAAGAGTTTGCCTTATTTTAATTTGTTGATTTATTTTTTGTCATGGTTGTACACTTCTTTTGATAGTAAAAAAGAGTTTGGTCAGTTAGAATTATTTAGATTGAATTGGTATGGTAGGAATGAAATGTTTAGTTTTAATGATAAGTATTTTTATTTGTTTGTTGGGGTGATTGTTTTTTATTCTTTGTTTATTATTTTTTATGGGTTTATGTGTGTGAAAAGTAAAATGAATTTATTTTACAGGTATAAATTGAAGAAATAAAAATCATTTCATTTTATTTTTAAAAATTAAAAATATTATTAAATTATATATATTAAATATAATTAAAATACTATATTTTTTTAATTCATAAATTATAAATATTTGATATTTTTTTGATTCATAGTAAAAATAATATTCTTTTTTTTTTCATAAATTAAAAATATTTTATATTTTGAAATACGGTTAAAGTATTATTTTTAATTTTAATTTAATTAAAGAATATTTAAAAAATAAAATAAAATATTTTATTATTGTAATATCTTTATAAATATTTTTTAGAAATGGATTAGAAACCTTAATTTATTATTTTTTTTTTGAATAAAAATAACATGTCTAACAGAGAAGGAATTTTAAATAAGCAAAAGATTATATACACTTATTATTTAAGTCATAGCCATTAGGATAGACAGTATTTTATATTAAATAAAAAGATTGATAATCAGTTTAAAGTACTACTAAATATTTATTAAATTTAATAAAAATGGTGCGAGAGGGATTCGAACCCCCGGTTAACTGGAACCTAGACCCAGCGCCTTAACCCCTCGGCCATCGCACCTTCTATTCTTTACTATGTGGTTATAAAAAATTAAAATATATTTTCTTTACTTTAATTTTTTAATAAGAAAACATTTAATATTTTTTTTATTTATTTTTAGGAGAATTTTCTTTTTACAAATTAATTTCCTAATCTTTCTTATTTTATGTAAATGTCTTATATATTTGTTTCTGGCTTATGTTAAAAAGCATGTATATTTTTCTACCCTGATAATTTATATAAATGTTTATATCCTCATTTATTTCTTTTTCTTTTTAAAATTAAAATTAAAAAAAAATAAAATCAATAATTTTAATTTTTAAATAAATTAAATAAAATTAAATTAAAACCAAATATAAATTAAAATAAAATTAAAACTTAAAGAAATTAAAATCTAAAAATAAATTAATAAATGTAAATTTCAAATAAATAAAATTTACAATTAAAATACAATTGAATTAAATTAATAATAAATTTTATTTTATTTATTTATTTAACCCATGAACAAATCTTTTCCTTTGTTTGACATTTTACCTCACAAAAACCTAATATTTGTTTGTGGTGGCGGTGGCAACACAATCTATGGCAAATCAAATGGTATAATAGCATTCGACACAAACCTAATAGAACTAAGCAGATACCCAGCCCAAGAACCAATAATCCAACTACACAAATACTCATTCACCAAAAACTCATCCTTGTTTCTCGTTGGCAAATTGTGTGACTCATTCATTCTTCTCAAATTTAAATCATTTTCTTTTTTTTTGATAAAAAAATTTGATTTTTGTGTCCAAGACATTCTTTTTAAAAAAAATATTTATTTTTTAAAAAATGAAAAAGAAATTCATTGCATTGAATTAAACAAAGTAATAAATGATAAAGTTGTTGTAGAAGAAAATTATATCAAAAAGAGAGAAAAAGAAGACAGAGAGAGAAGTGTTTTAGAGATTAATGATAGGTTAAGTGAGAGTGATGAGTTAATAATTAATGATTCTAAGTTATTGAATGATGAGTCTTCAGTTGTTGAGTCATCAGAAAAATATTTTAAATTGTTTTATGATTCATCAATTAAATTATTTTTTTCACATGAAAAAATAAGAAAATTAATCAAAAATAAAAATAAATTAATTTATATTACAAATAATAAATTAGTGACACTTTCTAATGAGAATATTACTAATATTACTTTAATAAGTAAATTAAGTTGTTTATCTAACAAAGGGAATGTTGTTGGTACTGGGGATGGTAGAATATATTTTGATAATAAATATTATAAAGTGAGTGATTATCCTATCAGTGGGGTGTGTAAGGTTAAAGATTTTATTTATTATTGTACTGTTTTAGGTGATATTGGTAAGGTAAGGGTTAGTAAGGATTGTAATTGGTTAATTTATTTTTTTATTTTATTTTTATTTTTATTATTGATATAAATTAAATAAAGAAGTATTATTATTTTAATTTAAATTCTAATTTTTTAATTGAATAGAATATTCTTGCTTTTAAAAATTTTTTTTTTAATATTATTATTTTTTTAATCTTTTTATTTTTATTGAATATTCTTATTATTTTAATATTCTTATTTTTTCAATATTTTTTTAGAGTAAATAGCTTGTTTTAAAATGAATAAAGATTTTTTAAAATAAAAGGTTCTTTGTTTAATTTTATATTCATAGATTCAGTACTGAAAATAATGTATTACATAATTTAATCTTCTTTATTAACAAATAAATATAAATTTAAAAAATTAATTTTTATTATATTACATCCTGTAACCAAGCCTTTAACATAAAATAAACTTAGACAGTCAATAGATAGCTTAAGTAATGTTTAGTATGCAAATTGCTTTAAATATCTTACTCTTTATCTAATTATGAAGAAACACATGTTTTTACTAAATTAAAAGAGTTTAAGTGTCATGTAAATTAAAATTTTGATTTTAAATAACTTAACCACTTTACCTTTGAAAAGTTACATAGAGACATATAATAAAAGGTTTATCAAAAAGAATTTAAATAAAAAATTAACTATTTATGTAGAAACATATTTTATCATATGACTAGGTATTATTATTTATATTGAATATAGCAAAAGATCTTCTTATAGTTTTATCAACTCTACGCAACAAGAAAAAATGTTATATTTTATTCTCTAATATAATCATAATAAAAAATAGAAAATAATATTAGAAACATAAGTTTATAATTTAAAAATTTTCTAACTAAAATTTCTATCTTCAGAAAAGAAGTGTTTGTATTTAAAATATTTAACAAAGTAAAATAAGTTTATTTAACATTTTAAAGAACTATAAAATAATTTTTTTATTTACTTTCAGAAAAAATAAATTTAATTAAATTTTAAATAAGAAAAAAAGGAGTTTAATTTATTCTAATAAGAAATATACAATTCTAATAAACTTAATACAATACAATAACTAAAAAGATTATAGATAAAAATAAAAAAAATTTATTTGATTCAATGCATTCTTGTTTAATTTAATAAAACAATGTTATTTAAAATTTAAAAATTTCTTTAATTAATAAAAGAATTAGAATCTTTAAAATGTTTAATTTATCATTTTTTTAATTTTTTATTTAATTAATTTAGTTTCTTTAATTTTAAAAAATAATTTTAAGCATAAATGATTAAATTTTTCTTTTATTTTAAATTAATTAATTTATTTTCAAAAATAAATTATTTTTTTACATTTAAACATTTATTTGATTATTTCTTTACATCTAAATATTAAGTTATTGTTTTTTTAAATTAATTATTTTTTTTAATAATTTTTATTTATATATTTTTTCTTTTTTTATTTTTTAAATTAATTATTTTTTTTATTTAAATTAATTATTTTTAGATTAATTATTTTTTATTTAATTTCATAACCACTGTGCATAAAATCATTCTCTCCAACATCCTATCTCAAACTATCATCATACTTATCACACCTATCAAGCACAATACCTTCTTTCATTTCATCATGTTTCATACACAACCCATCACTCTTACTATTCTTTGTATACGACCTAATAAGATATCCTTTATACCTTAAAGGTATAATTTCCCAGTTTTTAGATCTGTTAAACCCATTCTTACAAACATTTACTGTGTTATCAGTTAAGTGACATATTACTTTCTTGTTTATGGTCAGGTAATATGATTTACTGTCTGCTTGGAGTATCTTTACTTTGTCATCTGAATTTTTTAATTTTAATGAATCATCTAAAGTGAATCTTCTAAATGGCTTGTTTCTTACTGTTATTTTTGTAGGTTTGTTTAATAAAGTTGTGTCTAGTGCATAAATTAGTAAGAAAAGGGTTAGAAACATTTTTTTTTGTGTTTGTAATATTTTTTTTATATTTTGGTTGTTACGTGTTAAAATGTTTCATTAAAATTCAATTATACTTATTTTTAAAAATTAACTTTAAAAATAAATTTGATTTTTTTAAATATCAAAATAATAAATTCAATATTTTAAAACTGAAAAATAAATTTAAATTATAGAAATATAAAAAATTGAATATTTTTAAATAGAAAAATAAATTTAACTATTTCACTAAAAATGAATTTAAACTATTCCACCATAAAAAATAAATAATATATAAATAAAATAAATTTAAATTTTTTAATTATAAAAAATAAAATAATAAATTCAATATTTTAAAATTGAAAAAAAATTTAAATTATAAAAATATAAACATTTAATTTAAAAAATGATTAGTTTATTTTAATGCTACACAGTTTAACAAAAAAATAAAAAAACTAATTCATCATCCACATAAATAAATAACAAACTCCTCTCAGCTCATGCTTTTCTTCTACTCAGTTTTATGCACCTTAGAGAAAAACAAATTAGACACTCCAGTGGTCATAACAGCTTTAGACAACCCATTACTGTACATTGGCATAGGTTATGCTGGCGTAATATCACTTTTAGATGGTCCACCATCAACAGAAAACATAAAAGTTAGTGCTAGTAGGAACCAAGAAAGTGGAAGGTACCACATACTTGTAGAGAATATTATGATGTGTCATAGGAAGAATAATACTGTAGGTGATTGTAACCATGGTGACCAAATAACCAATGAATGGTTTGTTACACCTGTGATTGAAGGAGGGTATATGGTACAAACGAGGATTGGGAATAAGCCTGATACACTTATGTGTCTTACTAGGAGTACTAAGGATGAGTCTATTTTGATTATGGGAAGGTGTAGTGAGAGTAGGATTGGTCAGCATTGGAGGGTTGGTAAAATACCAGTGAGTAAACAACCTGATGTGCCTGATGTACCACCATTGAGTTAGTATTGTAAAATAATTAAATAAAGAATATTTTATCTAATTTATAGAAATTAAAAAAAGAATCCTTTTTTTACAATAATATTATTTTTTATTTATAATATTAATATTTTATAAAGAAAATTTTTGATATTTACTAATTGATTAATAAATATATTTTTAAATTAATTATTTTATATTTCTCTTAAATATTTTATCATTTAAAAAATTATTTTATTTTTTCTTATTTTGATTAAAATACATTTTTTTTGAGATTAAAGATACTAAGCTTAGATTATTTTATAATATTGTATAATAATTTAAAATCTTATATTCTAATTATTAAACTAATATAGATCTGTTTTACTAAGATTAAAAATATTAGTACAATTTTATTAAAACTTTAAATTTTTCAAATATTTTTTTAAAAAAAACATAGCTTTATTTTAAAAATAAATATAATGTATCTCTTCTTTATAAGAATATTATTTATTTTTTATTAAACTTATAACAAATCTAAGAAAATATTAAATTATTTATATTCTTAATTCAAAAAAATATATTATTAATTAATTAGTAAATTAAATTTATTAACATATAAATCCTCCAAAGATAAACATTGTTTAATTAATTATGCCATTTAGATTTAAAAATCAAGCTTTGAATCAACTCCAAATTTTTTAATTCATTCAATTATTTTTATTTATAAATGCTAATATAAAACTTAAATTTTGAATAATTATATCGCATTGAATCAGAGTAATTTTTTATAATTTAAAGTGTTATCAAAAATAATTTTCACTTTTAGGTAAAATACTCTCAAAATTAAATCCTTTAGTAAAGTTTATATAAATGACTAAGTTTCCTTAATATTTTTATAAAGAAAATTTTTTTAACATAGTAAACTGATAAGTCTTTTTTTTTTATTTTCATTACACATCTTTTATTTTAATAAAATAATTAATATCATTAAAATAAAAAAATACAAATATTTTTTTTAAATATTTACTTTAAACTTTTTTATTACGACATTAATTCAATAAAAAATAATAAATTCTGTTTTATAAACAAAATTTATAAATTAGTATAGAAATATAAATCATAATTTATTATTTTTTTAATTTAAAATACTATAAAATATTTTATTTTCTTCTTTTTTTTTAATATTTTACAAATTATAACTATATATTTTGGGGATTGTCAAAAAAAATATTTATATTTATAAATATTTTAAAAATTAAAGATTATTTAAAAGAATATTTAATATTTTTTACTAAAGTTTATAATTTATTATAAAAATTTTCATGATAAATCAATTTTTTTCTTTTCAAGTGGATTAGAAATCTTTTTAAATTTTAATAGTAAATAAATAAAAATCTTATTTACAAGGAATTTTAATTATTAATAAATTCATTACAATTTTTTTATTTTAATAAAAATTCAAGTGTATTCATAAAATATTCAAAATAATTTCTAAACATAATCTATTCTTAATTTTGTAAATTTTAAATTCTCTATTAAATAATAAAATTTTATTTTTATTTCTAAAATAGTATGAAATTAAAATAAATTTTTTATAATATAAATATATAGAAAGTATAGTAATAAATCTTTTTATTAATTTTCTATCAGTAAATAAAAAAATTATTTATAATTTCTTTAATGTTAAAAATATTTATCAAAAATAAAAATTAATAACAATTTTTTATTACTGAAAAATATAAAAAATAGTTTGTTATTTTTAAAACACACTTCAATATTTTAACAAAACACAAAAGAAAAAAACAGATGTTAACATTCCTAATAATCTTAAAAAAATTAATCACCCAAAAAGTAGAAATAATTGACAAAAACAACAAACAATTACAATTAAACACATCACAAAGATTTGTATTTGGTAATCAAAAAGAAAAGAATGTAGAAATATTCAAAAAAAATATTAGGTTTCATATATTTGTAGATGGAATTAAAATGTGTTCAAGATTTTACGATAATAGTGTTGGTAATAGTAAGGTTGGTAAGCAAAAGACTAGTGAATGGTTATTTGATAAGTATTTTGATTTTTATAGGATTATTAATAAACCAAGGCATGGTGGTAAAGTGTTGTGTTTGACTAATATGGGATCTTATTTGGAAATGAGGGAGTGTAATGAAAAAAATAATCAGTTGTTTAGGGTTATACCTGATATATTTGAGGAAGAAAATAAGGATGACCAATTAGAAAAAGGATCATCTGAGGATGAAAAGGTATCACCAGGAGATAAACCAATAGGACAAGGTTACCCTGAAGAAAAAGTCAACCAGGTAAAGGATATTTAGAAGAAAAACCAAAAAAAGAAGAGAAACCAGGAAAAAAGCCTTTAGATGGAAGACTTCCTCAGAAAAAACCTTTACCAGCAAATAAAAAATCAAGACAAGAATTTCCTGGTTTGAAACCAACTGGTGAGAACGATCCAGACAAACAAATATTACCAGGACAAGGCCCATCCAGTCAAAAAGAACCAAAAGCTAAAAAGCAAAACGCACTAAAACCAACCACAGCCAAAGAATCAAACGTAGAAAAACAATCATCAAAAGACAACCTAAAAGATCCATTGCCAAAAGAACAAAACCAACCAACCAAATCAAAAAACTTACCTTCAAAATTACCCAAACAAGAAAAACCACGTTCTAACAAACCAAATCTAATTAGAAAAAAAGACATATTAACCAGAAAACTTAAACATCCTTTTTACAACCAAATACCACAAAACCCACATAAAGAACCTGAAAAAAAGCTAAAAGATAAATCAGAACCATTTGACCAGAAAAAGAAGAGGTATAGTGATTATGATTATGATTATGAAGAACCTATTGGTGGAGAGCCAGAATCTGATAAAGAAGATTTGGAAGATGATTCTCAAGTGATGGATGATCATTTTGAGAATCCTAATTTGAAGCCAAGTGAACCTGAGAAAGAAGAAGAATCGGAAATGAGAGATGAACCAGAAATGGAAGAAGAACCCGATATGGGAGAAGAATTAGAAAAGGAAGGAGTACCAGAAATAGTAGAGGAACTTAAACCAAAGAAAAAACAATCCAAAGAAAAGAAAAAACAATCTAAAGAAAAATTCGAAAGTAATCAGATGTACATTGATGAACCAACAACTAAAGGTAACATTCCATCAAACAAAGACATATACGACCATCCACACAAAATCCACCATCCTACCAAAAAACCAAAAAAAGAAGAGCAACTCCCCAAAACTCATGAAGAATCAAAAGAGGATGAGAAATACCCCAAACCTTATGAAAGACCAAAAGAAGATAAAAAATATCCTAAACCTTATAAAAAACCAAAAAAAGAAGAACAATTTCCCAAACCTTATGAAAAACTAAAAGAAGAACCTCAAGACAAAACCTTGGATGATCTTAAAAAATTATTGGATGATTATTGTAAAAATAAAAATAAATGAATTTTAAATAATTTTTTTGAATTAAAATGATAGGTAATTTTTTAATAAATTAAAAAATTTTTAATTTAAAAAAAGATTTCCTTTTTAAAAACAATAAATCAAAAAAATAAATCATTTCAAATCAAAAAAAAATAGATTTTAAAACAAATAAACCCTTCTTCATTTATGAGCAACACTACAATCATAGCTGATCATTTTGGTTCTTCATTCTTGTACAGAGATGGTGTTTTGTTAAATATAGTTGTGTCATTCGTTTCTACTTTGATTTTTAATTTAGTTTTCTTTATTTGTTTTTATTCTTATGTTTTAAAAAAATTAAGAGGAGAAAGGGAATTTAATTCTGTGCCAGTTTATGAATAAAAATTAATTTAATTAATTTATACTTTTAATAAATAATTTAAAATTTTATATTTTATACTTATAGAAAATAATTTTAAAATTTTTTATTTTATGCTTTTAGAAAATAATTTTAAAAAATTTTTTATAAATAGAAATAAAATAAATTAGTTATAAATTCGATTAATTTTTTTAGTTTATATTTTTTAGAATAAAACAATTTATTTCTTAGTTTATATTTTTTTATAAATATGACTCTTTTTTTAAACTTTAAAATATTTTTAACTAATTCATATAAAATTTAAAATTATATTTTAAAAATATTTTAAAATTTATTCCATTTTAGAAAGAAAAAATCAAAGTTAAGATATTTAATAAGAAATTATACCCCTAATAATGAATAACATTACTTCTTCAGCAGATAAAATCAATTCATCATTATTTCAAAGTAACAATCTTTGGTTTGATATTCTTGTTTCAGGTATTGCTACTATGATTTTTAATTCAATATTTTCTATTTGTTTTTATATTTATATTTTAAGAAAATTAAGAAGAGAAAGGAGTGTTGTTTTATTACGAAGAGATAATTTATAAATTTAAATATTTTTTAATATTTATTTATTTATTAATAAATTTTTAGTAATAAAAAAAATTACTTAAAGTATTTTATTAAGTTAAAATTTAATTGATTTATGTAATCTTTTTCCTCTAAAAATAAAAAAATTTTTAAATTTTTTACTGCTGTGTATTATTTTTTGTGTAAAAAATTTTATGGTAAAAAGAAAGATAATTAAAGTAATACAGATTTAATAGCATAAAATATTTTCAGCCTAAATAGATTGTTTTAAAAATCAAAAAAAAATAATTGATTAAAATATTAAAAAATATGAAATTATCAAAAAAAAATATTTAATGAAACATCTTTCTCTACTTAAATTATAAAATATAAAAGTAAATTATTAAAATTTTACACAAAAAGTATCTTTGGTTGTTACCTTATGCTAATGTACAGCCATCTTATAGATAGATTATTAGAATATTTTTTAACATTATTTTGTAAAATATATTGTTTGCATTTTTACATATATTAGACATTTAAATAAAATATTAAAAAATATTCATTACTTTCGTATGACAAAAATAAAGTAGAATAATGAATTAACAGAAATAATTATCTATCTAAAAAAAGGGGTTAAGACAGTGAATGATTTACTATATCTAAGAATAATATAAATTATAGATGAATATTGGGAAGAAATTACTAGAATTTCGATTAGTAATCACATGCATAGCAGTTTAAAAGCAGGTATAATAATATAATTATGATCTACAGAATTGCTTTGACAAAGAAAAAACATTCTAATACATAAAAGATATTACAATTTTATTGTAAAAAATTTAATGAGTCTTTTTATAACAAAGTAAAAATATTACATTTCAATTAAATAAATGTAATTTAGAAAAAAAGAATACTTTGTTAATGGCATAAATGTGCTTGATGATTCTTTTGTAGATAAAAGAGACAACTTTACTTTAGTAAAAAAAAGTTAAATGAATTAAATTGCAAAAATTTATACTAAAAAGGACCAAGTCTAAGATACATAATAGTAGAACTAAATATATAGCAAAAAAATATTTTTGAAAATATGCAACTTGGGCCAAAATCTTATAAAATTGGTTTTACATAAAAAAGAATAAAAAATATTTTTATTTTATAAAAAATTTTTTATCCAAAGACTTCATATTATAATTTTAATATAAATTGCATTTTCTGCGTTGACGATAAGAGTGTTAAATAGTTTAAATAAAAATTAAAACAATCCAAAATTGTTTTCGACAATAACTCTTTGTTTTTTCATATTTGATTTTTCATTATCAAACAACGAACATGTAAATACACAAGAAACAGATTTATATGCTGTTTCTGCGATGACATTCAAGTCTACAAGAGAAATTGGGGGTGGGGTTTAGCGGGTTAAAGGCTCGCAGTATCTTGAGCTATACCTAAGTATGGGAAACATATATTACCGCATGTTTTCGTCGACTAAGTATAAATATTCTTATAAAGAAGGTATAGCGAAAAGATTTCTGTATGGATTTTCCATCCTTAGGCAACAAAAAAACGAGAGAAATTTTTCTTGAAAAATTTATAGTAAAGAATTTTAAGTATTTCATAATCATATGTTGACCTGAATCCAAAAGCAAATAAAACAATCAACGGCTTAGAGAAATTTATAGAGTAAAAAGAGTTATTGTTATAAAATAGAGCAGGATTTATCTAGCCCTGTAAATAAGGATAAGGATTTCATCTATAGCTAAAATTATGTTTAATAGGTTAAATTTAAATAAAATTTTGTTTAAGTACTGCAAACTATCTTTCTGAGTTTATTTAATCTCTTTTGAAATAAAAAATATCTTAAAAATATCCATTTTAATTATACAAATAAAGGATTTTAAATACAAAAAAGTTTTTGTATTTTTATAAATGTGACAAATAAAATACAAAGATAATCCTCGCATAAAAATATTATTAAAGTGTTTAGTCAAAGTATCGTTTATATATTCTACTTAATCATTATATTTGTTTTTTGACATTCCAAAATTTTCATAAAATTGTGTCACACTTATAATATTAATGTTTTTTGACCTTCATTTTATAAATAAATTTTATTTTTCTTTCACAATTAAACATAGAACAATAATGATGCAATAAATAACATTAAGAAATTGAAATTTCACACAGGTGTAATTAATTTATCAAAAGTATAAATACAGATTATTTATTGTCTTATAGAATATAATATGGAGATTTCAAGAAAATTATTTTCAAAAGTATAAGCTCAAATTACAAAACAAATAAAGTGATACCCAAAAAATACAAAAATATATTCTTAATGAGGGCCATAAACACTTTTCTTTATTGCTGAGAATAATCTAAGTAAGACATTATATCCTCATATGTTTTAAATCATGTACATAAACTTATTTATTTATCTTTTTTCCCATCTGTCTTCTTCAAGGTCTAAAATAAACATTTATATAAATAAAGTATTAAAATAAATTATAATTAATATTCTTTATGGCCATTAGATTAAACATGATAACTCATTTTTAAAATTAAGAAATAAGTTATACTATAATAAACAATGTTGTTTGCAATATTTAATATATTATGATAATATTTAATATTATAAAGAATTTGAATGTAATAAACAAAGTTTTAATATGAAACATCGCGAAGACGTGTTAGGTGCTCTTAATTTTTTTAATTGCTATTTTTATTAAGTTTTATTTTTATTTTTTTTTAAAATAAAAAGATTTTTGAAATATTTCCATAAATATTTAAATAAATTAGAAAATAAAAAATAAATCAAAAATAACTCCAGTACTACCTTTTCTGTAACTTAAAGATATTAAATGTAAACACTAATTATATTTTATTATCAATATTTTATTCTCAATTTTAATTTTATTTAATTCTAAAAATGAGGTATATTTAATTAATAAAAAATTTTATTTTATATAAATTTAACGAATTAAGTAAATTTTTCTAAAAAATTTCTTTTTTTTATTTTAATAAAAAAATAAATCAAATCATTAAAAATAAATTTCTCAATTTAATTAAATCAAATATTAAATTTGCAAAAGAAGTAAAATAAATTTCCTTTTTAAAAACAATCAATTTAAAAATGGAAAATTAATAAAAATAATAAAAAAAAATAACCCATGCCAAAAATAGACACAATACTATCTTTTTTTTCCAAATACGAAGCATTTATAGTCATTTCGATCATAATAATCTACATGTACTTAACAAGAAAAATTAGTAAAAGTGTGATAAAAAAGAATATAAAAATATGTTTGAAAATTCTCTCAAAAGATTTGAAAAATAGTTTAATAACCAAAGAAGAAAACAAAATTAACTGTTTATTAAAAGATTATTTGGACAATAACTCAGAAAGTAGTTTAAGTAAATTGGCTGATCATTTAAGTAAAAAATATCATATGAGTTATCATTCTAGCTTGACTGTACAAGGAGTGGTAATGAAATTTTTAATGATTGAAATAATAAATGAACAATTAGAATTAATACACAATGATGGATACATCTTTACCAAAAGTGAGTTTGATAATTTAGAAAAAGTGGCACCATTTGTTAAAAATTATTGTGTAATCGTAGAAATGGAAGACAACTTTTATTTTACAAATGTTTTAATGAGTTCTTCTAATATTTCTTTGGGAGATATGATCGAATCAAGTTTTAGTCAAATGATTGAATTAATTTGTAAAGATGATATTAGAGATTATGATAAAATTTTTTTCCCAAAAAATGTGGTCATTTTGATGAGCGATACAGGACTGAAATATTACATTGATTTTAGGAGTGTTGATATTCATAATATTTACACAATGATGGATGGTAATTGTTATGGTATCAAAGGTATTGTATTGAATATTCATAATTTTTTTGAAAATAAATGTTTAGCAATGGATACTGAAGAGTTTGATAGGTTTAAAGAAACGGGGTCTTATAAAAAGTATGCTACTGATTTTATTGGCTTATTGGTTCTTTCAAGGAATATGACTGATGAAAAGAAATAAATTTTTTTTTACTTTTTTGTTATTTTTATTTGAGATTTTCTGGAAAGAATTTCTTTTAATTAGATAATATATTGTTAATTTTATGGAACTATTAGTAAATTTAAATCTTAATTTCAAATTCAAAAAAAAACTACTTTCATAGTTAAAGGTAACTTCTTCGAAAAAACGATATAATTTAATTAAAATTAAAGCTTTTTTTTGGCAAAAAAATATTTCAAAAAAACCACTCAAAATCATGAAAAACCTAAGACAATATGAAGAAAATACAAATGTTCACAAAAAATTACCTAAATGTTTTACAGGTTATGAGCACTTTAGCAGTATATTAGATGTAAAAAAAGCGAATTTTATATCAATAAAGTGAAAATGAGAACAATATATTTCTACATTGACGGGACTGAGCCTTAAATAATTTAAGAATTGTAAACATTTTTTGGATTAGATTTGTAAAGGACATAAAAGGAAGAGGTGTAAAAAGCAAGCTTCATCTTTCAGACAGGCTTTTGCTATTTTCCAGACTTTATCCTGCGTTAAAACTTCTTTCAAATGTCTTTCATGTATAAATACCAGCTATTAGCAAAATTTTTCTCAGCACAGCTTGGTGTATAAGAGTTATAAGCTTGTCATCCCTTTAAAAGAAAAAAAAGTTAACAAATTTTTATAGGTATATTTTTATAAAATTTTCCTGAATAAGCCATGTTGTTGATTATACAGTACAAAGAATAACAAGCTAAGTGTAAATTTCTTGAAAACAAGCCATATTCTCAGATAAGCATTGATGTACTTTGTCATGGGAGAAGTTGCTGTAATACCAAACGGTATTTGCAGTTTTATAAGTAGAATGTTACCCGGATCAGTTCATACTTTTTCTTTGTTTAGAGAGAATGTTGAACATTAAAAACTATTTTTATAAAAGAAAATGAGGAAAAAATTAAATATGTTAAAATCAACTCTGAATCACGGGCTATAATTGAAGATAAATGATATTTAAGAAGAGAAAAAATACACAAAATGATGTAACCAAAAAAGGGAGTCAATAATTTAGTCGAATAAAGAACCATCAAATCGAAAAGTACAATTGAAAATTTCTTTGGTAGACATAAAATGTTGTTTAATATTTTAAAGAAACAATTTAAAGGCTTCTTAGAAAGCCTGAAAATCTTTCAGATTATTGCTAAGACATTACCAACTTAAATTAAATATTATCCATTAAAAGATATTGATATAAATTTTATACAAAGATGTACAATGATGAAAAAAAATTCAAAAAATGAAAAGCAAAAAATAAGTTTATATCATAACAGTTCATATGAATTTTATAATGATGTGAGAATAGAGAACGATTTTATGAATAAAAAATCAAACTTAGAATTTTTAACCTCCTTTCTTCGAAAAATTTCAGTTTTAAATTAATATCTAAATTTTTAAAAATAAGTGAGTTTTTCCATGAATAAAAAAATTTAATTATAATTATATTATTTTTTGAAGTAATACTTATTTGAAACATTCTCTGTTTTATTTGGCGAAATTCTAATAATTCAAGGTTTTTATGTTAAAATTATTTTTGTTTTTAAAATATTTATTTTTATAAAACTAATTTATTTTTATAAAACTTAGTTATTTTCTATAAAATTATTATTTATTTAGAACTAATACTTTTAAAAAACTAAATTATATTTAAATATCTTAGTTATTCGAAAATACAAAACATATTAAAAGCGTAAAAATATAGAAAATAGTAATTGTGCATATAAAAAAGGCGTTCAATTAGCTGCACAGAACCTTATTAATGATTTTAGGAATTTTAAATTTAACATGAGTTACTATTATATATGTTAGAATTTGATTTTTTTGTATAAACCAAAACCAAGAAGAAAAAAAACCCTTATAGAACAAATTTAACTATATTAAATTCTATATTTGTCTGTGATAATAAATAA
>JADGIL010007927.1:6742-22906 GCA_020352625.1 Cactoblastis cactorum | reverse complement strand
TTCCAAAAATCCTTTTTTAGCGGACGTCTCCTAGTTACAATCTACCTTCCTGCCAAATTTCATCTTCATTGACTGAGTAGTTTTTGAGATTTCGTGATGAGTGAGTTAGTGTTTTTCGCTTTTATATATATAGATATGTATGTACATGTACTTAATGTACTATATTAATTATAGATGCTATAGAAAGCCTACAAATAAATCCACTCTTACTTTAACACAAACCAAGAAAACAATTATAAAAATAAGTTGATAAACGTTAGGAACCCTTTTAAATCATGAGAAATATATCCGCTTCGTCATATGAAAAATGGAGTCGATCTAGCACACGATTTCGTTGGAGTGCCTCTTTGTTAACATTCGTCGCCATTGTGCTTGATAATAGCAACACACAAAAGATATTTTAACGGTTTTAAAACTTAAACACTTATATTTATATTTTAATGCCTAATTACGCGACTGTCGGCTGAATAAGGGCCTCCTTTTTCATATAATATTATCTATTCAAATGTATAATGAAACTGTAACCGATTTTTGTCTCTACATGGGATATTAAAGGGAAAATTAATGTTAAAGGGAAAATGAGGAGGGTCTTTTTAAGACTACTAAATGGATGACATTTACAGAAGTTATAGAAGTTCTAACTTATAATCTAGCGTTGGTATCATATTGATACTATTTAATTAACCTAAATCTAATGTTACGGTTTTTCTACATATATATTACACTACAAAAATCTACTGGAAGTTGGATACTGGAAACTTATTACTACGATAATTTAATAATTACAGGTCCTATATATCAGTGTTTTAGATCCACACGTAAAACAGTAAACTTTGACAATACACACTCAAAAGGGTTAATTTGTTTCGACTTTGAAGGAATAACAGAAACATTTATTTCAATCGCTCTTAAAAAATAAGATTGAGAGAGGCCTATTACTAATATGATGATAGTTTTTTTTTGCTCTCCCGTTAAAATAGTTTTTTAATATTCACCGTGTGGAAAAATAATTTTTTATTTACATCTTAAGTTATAAGCTAGTGATACAAACCTTAATGTAATTAAAAATATCGGACGTTTGTACATACTGCCTCCACATAGTTAGTTTCCTGATACTTTCGACGATCATCTCTGGGGTGATCTGAAAGGTGAAAGAATCCATTTTTGGCAAAATTTCCTTATAAAAATTTAACAACTTGTAAAATCTATACAGTTAAGTATATTTTTTATTAGACTAATATGTGCTCATGCACAGGTTTTTATTTTCATGACAGAAAATGTTATCAAGATATTTCTATTTTACTTGACCAAAATAAACTTTTCTAAGTTTACTAAGCAATTTTTTCCTAGAAATTTACATTAAAACCCTGTATAATCATTCTAAAGATTTCATTTCATTTGCTAACCATTCCATGATTCAATTTCCATTGATACATTAATTTACCTCCTTTACACTTCAATGAAAAGGTTCTTTTTATTGAAGGTAATTTAAATTAAGGAAGGATTATGCTGATTGGGTACAATCATTGGAACAATCAGTGCTCAATGCTAGCTAACGATCCGGAAAACGACCGTCCGAGTCCTGAATACTGAATATTTTATCAAATGATTATAGGACGACCGATGTACTATATATAATTGCTATATATAATTGTTTCAAAATAATTGCTATAAATAATTGCTATATATAATGTGCTATATATAATTGCTTCAAAAGTACTTAGGTTATATTTAATGGGTAGAAAAAAAACTTTTCCAGTTTAAGCTATTGTTTTCTGAAAGAAAATTCAAAAATGTATTTGACGTATTAAACCAGTTTTACACTTTTTTATGGTACCGTTCTACTTCTACTATTTCTACTGATAGGCAAGAACAGTTCTTATACTTGCACTCCAAGGCAACAAACATTACCTTTTAGTTCCCGAAAACTATTGTGACTTCATTTATCTGATACAGTGAGGAAACTATTTGGATGAAAAATGTGAAACGGGAAGGAGTAATAATACAAACCATTAAATCATTATATTTTATTATTAAAACGCCGACAAAAAGCATAGCTCATAGCATAGCTAGAGTCCTCAAAAATGAAACTAAATATGAATTAAATGTTTTGGTTAGCAATGTGCGATAGACACCCTTGGTGTTGCAGATGTCCATCAGCTACGATACCCACTTTTTGTCAATTGGCCGCATGCCAGTTTGCTTGCATATTTGTTTGCAAAAATAAAAAAGAAGTCACTAGAATAATAAATGGTTCTTAGTAGCATTAGTGTATGTTCCATATTTACTTACTTCGCAATAAGTGGTCCAGTCCTCTTGTAAATCCTGTGCCGGTGTTGAATTAGAGTTTATGTATAAAGGTGATAGCATACAGGTCCTCGATCCTGCCTGCAAGCCTTTGGAGCCTGAAGGGGAAATCAGTTTATACTAATACTAGCTCAAAGCCAAGCATTATAAGGCGCTCGCGTTTTTTTCGCTCTATTATTTCTATGAGTCTGCTTTAATTACATCGATCAACTATTAAAAACTATCGTACGTCAATGTTTAATTATTAATTAAAGTTATTATATTTAATCCTAAACCTAAAAGTGTAAAGGTTTCACTAAAAATAACCACAAAAATTACTGAAGTAGGATATTGTAAGCTGACTTCGCTCGCTTAATTGGGAAGAGAATTAATGTTGCATGTTTGCAACAGATAAAACTCAAACTCCACTGGATCCATATTTATCTATTATCCTCTATTAGGATTAACAAAACTAGCAAAAGCTTATGATAATTTCGACATCAGCTTTAACTTTGAAATTAAATCCGATGAAAACTCAATAATACTAAATTCAAGTAAGCTCAATTTACCAAGACAAACAAAAAATGCTATGGTAGTGAAAGAGGGAATCCCTTAAAAGCAAAGCGGCTTCATATTTCTCTTCATAAGACCCTTCATCGAGCTACAGCGAAAAAGCCGTTCCGATCCGTTAATTAATTAAATTATCATGGAATTTTCCCGAAGTTTTACCAAGACTAGTCAATAATTTTAATTAGGTAGTATTGTGGCATAGTAAGTGACCGTGGTCCAATCCTTAAAACCACAAATAAGTACCACATCCGTTCGTACTGGTACTTAATTGATAATAATACCACGAGTACAACGTGTTAAGTATCATTAAATAGTATAACAACAAGTCGCTTTCCGCTGTCTGTCCCTATGTATACTTAGGTCTTTAAAACTACGTAACGGATTTAGATGCGGTTATTTTAATAGATAGGGTGATTCACAAAGAAGCTTTTTAAACCCGTTCGGAGCCAGGGCGGGTCGTTAGTTATGATAAAAATACTGTTTGTTCCATCGACCAACGATTCTATAAATAACTTTTCAATTCCACAACTGCAAATCGTTTTCCAATTCCTTGAAAATTCCGCTTGGAATGTTAAAAGATATTGCCGTTTGCGTTACGTGCTGCATTCTGAACAACGAACAACCTAGAACCCGACGATAGGGATTAAAACATACAACTGATGATATTATAGCTGCAATTAGATTAAATACAAATCTTCCATGCATATAATAAAACTGTAACCAAGCTTTTTAGAACCTACAGAGGCTAATTAAGTAGATAGACCTATAAAGTTAAAGATATTTCTAGAATGTCTGTTTGGATGTTTTTATGCACATCACGCAAAAAGTACTAGATAGAATTTAATGCAGTTTTCACGGTTGTATTTTAAAAAGTCTGACTTGAAATATGGCTTTAATAAATATGGTGGTTTTATCCTGATACGCAATTTGATGTTGTATATAGAAGTTACGCGCGGACATCGTTTCGGCCATAAGCTAGTAGTGAAATAATTATGAAAATTGAAAACTTTTGACGAATTTACTGTAACACTTGCATACCTCGAACGATTTAAAATATACACTTATTTATTTTTTAATACATCTCAGTGACTAACTGTAGGACTAATGAACAACAACTCATAACATCAGTAGTGACAAAGTACGTGGTCATTCACTTATAAGTATAATTCACTTATATAAATGTTAAATCACTTCATGTTCCCCTATATTAATAACTTTGCCTAATAAATTTTTATACTAAAGCGATCAGATACATCACCAATTTGTGTGGAAAGTTACATAAAAAGTTTGCAAGATGTCGCAAATGTATCATGTTGCGAATCGCCTAAGTTTTTATTGACGGGCTTAAAAGCAAAATTGCCTGAACCGTCCTTCCCCTTAGAAACCTTTGAGTTTATTGGGGGAAAAATTAAACTTGTTCTGGAACACGTCGGCCTTATCCTCTAGTTATAAGAAGATATTAAAATATTGCACTCCTGACGGCACGATATTTGAATATTCAATTTGTTTCATAGAAAAAATATACCGTACCGTAGACCTGGGATTATCAGCTAGCGTGGTTGAGTATACTGTTTACTAATTACATACCGTGGCTCAGCTACTATTAGCAACTATTATTTTCATCTTTGAATTTCTAGACAAAAAATATCACACCTCTTAATTCGACCTATTCACATAGCAAGAAAAATTTCTTCCTTAAAAGTTTTTCAATTTTAAAAATATTTGAATAAACAGGTAGTATGAAAATTATCTGTATTGTTATATTGTCTGTACATGTATCTTGCATACGAGTATATTTATTACCAACCCACGTCAAATGCTGTCGTCAAACAAACACTGAACGTTAATGAAAATTACACCCCAAAGTTCAGAGTGATATCTTGTGTGACAATGTGCTACAAAGGAAAACGTTTCTGTCTAGGATTTTGGCATTTGAAAAGTTAAGTTAGTTTTACATTGTATATGCATAAAAAGTAAGTAGGTAGTAAGACTTGACCATTCCTTATGTTTTACCATTAACCAGAAGGAGTCAAAACAGAACTTACTACACACGATTATTTGCACTTTCTTGGCAACTGTTCTCCTCTTTCTATTCACTCTTCTAATCCTTCTTCTTCTCTTCAGATGATTCGTATTCCGATACATGTATCTGATAAAAAACAGTCTAATCTGAGGATAAAAACTCGAAGGAGATAAAATCAAACAACACAGTAAAAACGTACACAACTTTAATTAAACATCACAAGAGTATTGGGGAATTTAAAAATTTAACTACCTTCGACAACAGCGATGACCGCAAATATTACAACCTAGAAAACTACTTCCTGATGATAATCTGAAAAAAAAAAGAAAATATATATTAAATTATATTAAAGACTGCCTCTGAATGATCTTATAGAACGACTGAAATGTGAAAAAAATGAGAAAGATCCGAACATTCATTTTAAATTCCTTAATATGTAACCATGGATTTGTTTTTTCAATTTTTAATTTTTTGGTTTACGTTTCTCGTGCAAAACTCTCAAGATGGTTTATCTCATTGTTTGAATGATCCGAGTGCTAAACTGTACATAGGCGTAACGTCATTTTGTAGTAATAAGAATGACCCATCCACTATTATAGAAATTTTAAATTTTATATCTCACTAGCGACCCTCCCTGCTTCGCAAGGTTCTTTTTTAAAATCTTGAGTGCGTTTGACTTCAGTCCTGCCTGATGGGAAGCAAAGATAAAGTCTAGGATGGAGCACGCAAACTCAAGTAATGCCCATTCACTCTTGCCTTGAAAATCAATGGAACAACGACGCAGTAAGGGAATTTCATTCCTTAGCAAAATCATCCTATCTATTTAAAAAAAACCGCATCAAAATCCGCTACGTAGTTTAAAGACCTAAGCAAACATAGGGGCAGACAGCGAAAAGCAACTTTGTATTATACTATGTAGTGATACTATTACAAACAATATAAAATTTTTAAAATTTCTATATAAAGTAGTTCTGGTTATTCATTGATGTAACACAGTGAATAGCACATCAATCTACCCAAATTTATTACAAATTCACCACAGCATAGAGATGCGTACAAGATAACTTGACATGCAGTTGACTGTACATGGCTTCAGCAATAGCAGCTCAAAGGGATTAATGATTATACCTAATGTAATTTCAATCTTATAGTGACCTGGAGAAAATTGTAGACACAGATGACACACGTTGTTTTCGTACCCTACGCTTCCGTTTGGGCGCCTTGCGAATGATGCGACGCCTGGTGGCAGACCTAGTTCTCTTCTCAGTTTTTCCAGCTATCCTTTTGGATCGTCGCTTCTTCTGAGCTCCCACCCCTCTTTGCTGAATTTCCGCGACATATAACCCACTTCCGCCAGAATAAGCTGATGAGAAAGACATGCTATTTGAGACGGATCCTCTTTCATCATACTTCTGTCTGCTGTCTTCATTCTTTTGCCTATTATGTTTTCTTTTATCATCGTGCACTGCATGTTCTTCTCCAGAATCCGTTCTCACATTTTCCAGCTTACTGGACGTAGCTTGCTGTTCCTCTTTTGCTGTTTTCTCGTCCATTTTCAATTTCTTCCAAAAATAACTAATAATTTTGAATTTTTGGTTCTTTAAATATTATATAGAAAAATATTAAGAAATATAATTATTATGACTTGTCAAAAAATGCATTGAATATTGATTCATTTGTTTCTTGTCTATCTATATGATTTACATATAATAAAACTAAAACTGATTTATGACATGGAAATATTAAGTCTGTGCATCTACCATATGTGCATGGAAAGCCTTCAAGAAAAAAACTGTATCTGACAGATTTTATGTTGACATACGCGGGAGAAGCTGCGATCAAAGCAAGCTAGATTTATTTATTTTTAAACTGTTACTTCCAGGAAGATTTTATTATAAACCTCTAGAATTAGAATTATTGCGTCTTCAATTTTAAATGCAAAGAATAAGATAAAACATTAAGTTTTGATAATTTCTTCTGCCGCTGTAGAGATAAGATGAATCTATTTATCACTATAATTTTTCACATTTTCAAATGAACATCTATCGTTGTAGTCATTAAGGAAACTTGATTGCATTATAAATAATTTTTTTTAACCTAATAATATTAGAAAAAAAAAACAAATTAAATAAACAAAATATATAAAATACTTCTACCTCTATGTTAAAATATATTAGCCATGTATTAGCTATGTACATATCACTGATATGCCAAAGCATGTCAAAATGAGTGAAAGAAGAAAGAAGTCAGCTTAACAAGTAGACAGAGAAAATATGGAGAAAACTATATGTCTACGGCTTCTTATTCTATTTTCTACGATTTAATATATTCTTTCGAAATTCGACATTGACAATATTTTCATTTGACGTGGGTTCATCCTTATGTTTCGAGTGAGATACATAAATATGTAATAAATGATTAGAGCCATTTATTTAAAAGGTGACATATAGTGAACTGATAGAAGGAAAAATTTAATGTAGTGCATATATAAGAAAATATATGCACTAGATAATTTTTTACTGCGCAACTTTACTCAATGATGGGAGCCTGTTGCTTCGTAGTATTAACTACTAACGTGGAAAGCCTTTGCATTTGAAGTTTTTATTTCTGAACAAACATTTTGTTTTTTTTTTCTAGATGTTGGTGCGGACTAAGCAAAACAGCTCATGGGTCGAACACAGCAGTGGCCGCCCCGGGCGAGGCGTGGGTGCCGGCTAGGCACACCCAAGCCGCTCCAACAGACGCTTATGGAACCGTTGAGTTCCAGGGAGGTCCACATCCCACTAAAGCACAGGTACTTACAGGATTTCTTGACCAGACAATCTTAGAAAAAATGCAGGTCACAATTCCCATAAACCAACAAGCGTGGATGAAAAAGTTGATGAATGTGGAGGAAATGAAGGAAGTATGTTCGTACTAAGAGCAAGAGTCTCTGTCTACTCTTATGGGAAAAGAGGTGATTATATGTATGTATGTAATAAATGATTTCCATTAAGTTTACATATCAATTTGTTTTAACTAAGACTTAAAGATATAGAACAGACAGAATATGTCCGCTTGATGTCAAGATACATCCGATTTTCAAACATTAACTATGAGCCCAAAAACCTATCATAAGTAAAAAAAAATCTTTTAGCTTGTCAGAATTGTATAGCTTATTTAAATATTTTTTCATTCTTAGTTTGTATTTGGATAACATAATACAATAAATAGTGAACTATAAATCTGTGTGAAAATTAAGTAAATTATTAATTAGGAAGTAAGTAAGGTAACCCAGCTATACTTTATGGTCATCGATTCGTCGTCTGTACGGGAGGTATAGAAGAATAACTAATATGAGGATTTTATAGGGCCTAAAGAAGATAAAACATTTTTTATAGCGTGGGTTTCATTTGAAAGTGCCATTTTGAAACAGATATTGATTAATAGAACTTTAACGCGTGGAAATAGCTGCAGATGAGCTATAGTTTGGTATAATCCTCTATTTTTAGTACGTTCGGCTTTCCCACGACACTCGTCCCGAGCTGATTGTCCAACTGCTGACAAGGGAATGGCAGCTGGAACGGCCCAAGCTCCTCATCACCATCCAAGGAGGCAAAGCCAATTTCGATCTGAAGCCAAAACTGAAGAAGGTACTCCGAAAAGGACTGCTAAAGGCTGCAAAAACAACTGGCGCTTGGATTTTCACTGGAGGAACTAATACTGGTTTGTTTTTCAAATTTTTATCCACAGCACATTTTTATACTTCGTTAATTCAACTTCAACTGTCGCCGTTTTCAAGAGGCACGACACTTATAGGCTTTGCGACAAAGTAACAAATCGTTTATTAGTTTTTATTCCCTTGGCTTAATATAATTTAAAGAACGGCTCCAAGAGAAAAATAAGTGAAGTTTTTATTACGTCGGGCAATATAACGTTAAAAGCAGAAAATTTAATACCCCAGGCAACTATTTTTCCTGAGAACAGAGTAACAATTTAACCCAATGTAGCAAGTTTTGCCTAGAGGTTCTATGAGAATAACGTGTATTTGTACAGAAATTTACCTGTCTGTAGTCATTTAGCTTTTCCTTTCATAAAATTACGGACGGACTTGTCCGTAGAGCATGTAATTTAATTCTTATTTCTTGTTTTAATGAAAATTAGTTGTTAAGAACGGTGGCCAAATGGTTGAAAAAAACGGCTAGTTTTACTTTGAAATAAGTATCTTGTTATGATCTTAGTAGAAAGAGCCAATTAGTTTACTTTTTTACCAGGTGTAACTCGACAAGTTGGTGACGCTCTGCAACTGGAGCGGTCGCAGAGGGCAGGAAGGGTCGTCAGTATCGGAATAGCTCCGTGGGGCATCGTAGAAGGCGCTAATGAGCTCATAGGCAAGGGCAGAGATGTGCCGTACCACGCGATTGCCTCTCCCAGGTAAGATTTGATTTGATGAAGTACGACATAACGGGACGATATAGCTTACTCAAGTTGTCAATACTATGTGGTTTGGAAAGATATACTAAATACATGTTTGTAATGGAAAACTTCTGCAATTCATTAATTTTAAACTATTCCAAATTATAATTATGTATCTTAAAAATCCGTACTCAAAGGGTAAAACGGGAACTCTATTACTAAGACTTCGCTGGTCTGTCTGTTTATCTATCACAAGTATCTCATAAACCGTGAAAGTAACAGTTAAAATTTTCACAGTATTTCTGTAGCCGCTTCACCAAAAAATTAAATAATTAAGGCGGGCTCCCATTCAACAAGTGTGATTTATATGTCATAGATACATATACAGAAACCTTCATACACGAGTCAGACTCGCACTTGGCCGTTTTTTTTAACACGTTATTGTTACCAAATATTATTCAGATTGTAAGTAAAAACGGGAATAACTACTCATGTTTTTATTTTCCGGCATCTACATTGGATGGCTTCATTTTGTAGCCACTTTTATGAAGCATACCTTAAATTCAAGCTACAATTCAAAGTAAAAATTATACACTGTTTTAACTAAAAATGTAAATTTAATGTAAATGGAAAACCGTACTGGTTATAATTATAGAATGAAATCAAAACACAAGAATAAAGAAATATTCTTTATTTCACAGATTCAGATTTCACAGACCTTACCATGATTAATATCCTTATAAATACCTAAAAGGAACTTTATAATACATATATGTAATAAAATTGTAACTGAGATATGTATGTCTGTACATGGAAGATATTTCAGAATAAAATACATAGGGCCTACCAAAACTATTATTTTTAGAATTTTTGTCTCTTTGTCTGTCTGTACGTTTGTACACACATCACACAAAAACTACCGAACGGATTTGGATGTTTGGCACAAAGATGGACTATAACCTAGATTAAGAGATAGGCTACTTTTTATCCCGGAAAAATGTACGGTTCCCGAGGGATATAATTTATAGTAGGTAACCGTCGGACGAAGTCGTGGGCATTAGCTAGTATTAAAATGTATATACAACATGTCAGTCTATTTCTTACTATTTACACTTGTTTTTATTTGAATAGCATAGTTTTATTCATTTTTCTCCATCGCTTTTTAATTTTTAAAAGAATCTATGCATTATTTAATAAATTTCTATTAAATTTTATTTATATTGATATTTAATGTTAGATTATCCTAATTACACAACCCTTTATAGCTATTATTAGCTATTATTATCCTGTTTGAAAGGATCCGTAGTTGATAACATTGTAGAAGAATTAAGTCCGTTCAATTGAGCTTGGAATAGTACGTCGTTGATTAGTTTCTCCGCTATGATCCTCATGTTGGGCGCCAGGTTGCGTAGTTTTGCTGCCACGTTTATTCCTGTAAAATATTACAGCTTTAAACTAAATAAATCAGAGTTAACTTGGACAAAGGGGATTATGTAACTGCCGGTTGAACCATAGACTAGCATTGGAGTAGACAAGAGGAACTAATATTGTTAAATTCCATGGAATGTACAAAATATTAAATAGAACAATAACTCGGCAAACACACGTTGCCGAGCACCTTGTGAATTAGTAATCTAATTTTCCTTGCTTGCTTTGTTTGTGTTCGAGAAACACGTTTGTCGTCATAATCTTCAGCCTACACAGTCACCCATGTTCTTGTGTAAGGCCCATCCTTCTCGTTAATAACGCGACAATATGGCGAAGGTTTATCTAATTATAATCAAATTAATAAAAATCCTTTCATCTAAATGTTGTTAGAATTAGTCCCTTCAAACCTCTGGGGCTATAAATAAATATTTGCAATTATAAAATAAGATTACTCTTATGGGAAAAATAAAAAAGGAACATAATTACAAGTATAATCAAGCTGGGAGAGTTTTGAGCTTCCGCTGAGAGCATTATAGAGTTATGTAACGTTATTATATAATTTCAAACCCTTATAAAAGACTACCATAAATTTTAGAAGTGATGTAAATGACAAGAAATCACACAAGTCGTGACATAAAGATTTTTCCTGTCGTAAATTGATTTTTCTTTCTCATAAATACAAAATCTTTACTTCCCGTGAGATAGAAGTTGAGACAGTAGTTTTAAATATTATTTAATGTTCCACTGAGAGTGTTCGTTGTAATAAAGCAGATGTGAGGCGGTGTTTAACTTGTACTCGCTAACACTCATTTATCGTGCATTTAGTTGCAAAGTTCAAATTCATGCATACGCATTACAGTTATGAATTAAACATAAATTAACAACTGTAGTTTAAGTTTTCAACCTAATTTTACATTTGTATGCTTCTATATATTCAGCTATCTTATAATTGCCAAAGCAACTCTTACCAGTTAGTTATCTAAGTATATCAGTTATGCTATTGATATGATAAAAGACTTATTAATGAATTATTAGGTTCATTAATTATGCGTCAAATTGTAGTATAAAATATTACAATTATACATGATAACCCAGTATTGTATTACCAGCTATTATAGTAGAACATTCCCATTTTTTAGGATTTCTTAGCCAGTTGGCAAAAACGGCACCCATATAGTTACGTCATGCCCGTCAGTTCGTATCTCACAGTAATTTTATTCGGAGACAAGATTTAAATTTGGAACGTAGATGTATTAAATAAACCGCTACAAAATGTGCAGTATGATTTTGAAAAATAAATCTATTAAATAAAATAATTGTTTGTCTAAAGTTGTAAAAAGTCTGTCTTTTGTTATTTTTTATATACCAATTGACAAGCTTATAGGCAAATTTTGTGACAATTACTCAAGAATCAATTGTGGCAAGACTCATTGTTTGTAAACCGTAATCTGTAACCCGTATCAAGTAGGCATCTCCTTACCAATAGCATCGTACTCGTCTTCAATTTCGGTCCATTGCCTCTTGGTAGACTTGTTTGTCTCCTCGGCGTAGCTTATGTATCCTTTGGAAGAGCTGGAATCATTAATGTCCACGGCTATGTTGCCATACTCAGGATAAGAGTGGCTTTCGAAGGTCGGCTCATCATCTCCTAGAATCTCTTCATTGTCTTCTTCTGATTCCTGGAAAAAGAAATAATAATTATACCATCGGCGTACGATAAACAACTAGACTTACAATTTCCCTAAAAAGTGTCCTTAGTAAAACACTGCTTATCGTTTATAAATCTTCAACTAAGTCTAGTTAGTTTGCAATTTGCACACAAAGGCCTATTTTCTAATACACGACTCTGGAAATGGAACTTTGGTAGAAATAAAATAGAATAGTAGTTATCAGCTTTATTCAAATAAGGACAATATCTTGATTTTTTTCGGACTGTGAATCTAGTTCTTTATTGGTGATCGAAGAATTATAACATAGCATTATTTTAACAACGGGCTATCAACTAATTTCTGATTCTCATTTCCATCAAAGTTCAATATTTTGCTAAACCAAGCTTTGAGTCTCAGTACCTTTTGCTCTATGGGCGGCGGTGATTACTAAACATTATGTGAACCGCCTGCTCGTTTGCCTCCCTCTTTCATTAAAAAAAAGACTACGAGAATATTGCTATGTTTCTGGATATGTGGAGAGCTCTATGATATCGGCACTCTTAAAATGACATCGTTAAATGTCTCCTTTAATAAATGTGAATCCTTTAAATATATTTTAAATTGTATGGTATTGTCACTAATTACTTTGTTTGAGTATAAACTAAGATAATAATTTTCATGAATACTAATCTATATCAAAACTTTCTAATAACTAATTCAAAGTTGGTCTTATTTAATTACAGTTGTGTATAATAGCAACAGCTTCAATGTTATTGAATTGTTTGTAACATTAAAATCTGATAAACTAATTATCCAACTCATTAAGCGTCTATAGACAAACTACGTAAGTAAATGGGGAGTTGCTAAATTGGTCTGTATTCAGATACAGTATCACGTATATCCCTTTAGACGGGGTAAACAGGGCCAAGAGTTGTAAGATGCAAAGAGCACGCTTAGCAAATTTGTAGTCTTATTGGTGGGGTGAAAATTCAGAAATAGTAACACGTTGGTAGCCCATCGCATACTAGCATATGTACTATGTAAACAGAGAATTAGTTTCAAATATGTAACATATACACAATAATATGGAGCATGCGACCTGTCTAACTTCGAAATTTAGGAGTAAATTTACACCTAAATTGAGATTTACCACACCGATACATATTGGCATTTTGTTCACGAACTAATCCCCTGATCCGATGTACAAATTATTGGTCAAAGCTCGAATCCTTCGGGAATAGACGAACAACGACCTAAGTGTTGAAAATAAATTCGTAAAAATCTTTAACGTGAAAAAATAAAACAACGGAAAGAATATAAGTCTACATTTCAAAAAGTGAATTGTATTTTAAATCAATATCGGCCCTTGGATCGTCATAAGTCATATTACGATACCTATGAGATGCCGATTTTTTCTTAATTAAAATTTCTAAAGGCATTAACCAGACTTGTCCCGTTTTAATCAGATTAAAATATGTAACATCCTTTCGATATCCTCCGGCTCTATGGACTTAATTAATTAAACTTTGCCTCGCTAGTAATAAGCAGCTAAAAAGGCCGATTTTTTCCGATTAAACAAGACGTCTGCCCACATCGACAACGACGTCACGTTCAGAAACAAGCAATTACCCGAAGGTGATCTTGGTTAAAAAGCCTTTTACTTTGATAAGGGCGGGGTTGTTTATATTGACAAAAATTAAGTATCATATTTTTGGTATATACGCAAGCTCCAGTCTTAAAAAATTAAAGCTTTCGTGCGAATTGGATGACATGCCCTTCCGTTAATCGGAGGCCCGAATTCGATCCCCGATAAGGTCAAATGAAAATTATCTTTTTGTCTTTAATTTGGGTCTTGGAAGATTATCGAGTAAGTTATTATGTTTATTGCAATTTATGCTTTATTGACCCCAAAGTGTAGAAAGTTATCTCGCATAATATTTGACGAACAGCTTTGTATATACTTAAGATTTATGTTTGAGATTGCGGAAACTATGCGAAGGTTTAAGTGTTAAGGCTCCGAGTGTAGCGAAAACTGGCTCCACTACAAGTTTTTATTAATTGTTTTACTGGAAAAGTAGTAGTATTAGTCTTCCTTTTCCTATCCTTCTTTAACTTTATGTTGATTCATTAAAACACTGCAGTGTATTTAGCATTGATTTTCGTGCTGTAAAAATTTGATAATGTTTTACTGCCTATTCGCCCGAGTTCAATCCTCGGGATAAAAATACGTTTATTTATTAATCAATTTCTACGATTTGGAAAGACCACACGGTATTTTTGTACTTATTTTCTATCCTTTCATATTTTAAAGCCATATTCTTTGTAGGTTTATCGGCATTAATTGATTTTCTACGAGAATAAATTCAGTCGCTACCTGCCATAAACCATAGAAATATGGTATCGGTTTGTCAGCTTTATAACTACATCAGTGGCAACCTTAAGCACTTTATACACTTGAATTTTCAAAGACATGACACAAAAATAACATATTCTGGAACAACATAGGTCAGCGTGGTGTCACAATAACATACGGATCTCGAGGGTATGCAAGGGATAGCGTGAAAACGTTACCTTACCCTAACCCAAATTATACCCGTTAAGGACTGGGGTCCTATAGAGTTGTACGGAAAGTTATGTCGAGTGTGTATTTTGATAGGTTAATAGGATTTTGTCATTCATATTCTTTTTTAAGCCTTGTCGATGGCTATCAAATGTGAAGTGAAATGTGAACAGGTGAATTCATTTTTTTTTTTTATCTAGAGCCGAGCTACTGCTTTTTAATCTGTAGCTATTATCAAATCCCTTTAAATATATTTTGTAACAATTTTATAGCTAGATAAGCTTCCAAGAGCCAGGCCAATCAGAAATATATCCTTTTTGATATTCACCCCATGATCTTCTAATTAGCGGACATCATCGTAATCTCACTTGTGTGAATAACTCTGTCGGCTCCGCTTCACTTTAGTGGAGACCTGCCCTATAAATTGGAGTATCACTTTGTTTTTTTGACAAAAACAATAATAATTTTGTGCCAGATGCTTCTTTCCCAAGGTTATCGATTAAGAAAACTATTATTTTTAATATGGCAATTTTGATCATTATTCGTGACGTGTTCGTGTTACCATAGTAGCCAATAATTTTACCAAGTATTATAATCTTTATTGGAATTACGTTTTAGCTTCCATTATTGGGGACTGCTCAGTATTTATATATGAACACAGTATTTTCTCAACAATCACGCACAAACAAAGTATCAATTTCACTTTACATATATTTTTTTATACTATATTATGATTTTAAAAAAGTTTGTAACTTTCATTGTTTGTTTGTATGTAATTAATAGAATCAGGCATTACTTTGCGGAAGTCCATTGTTATGACAGAGAGGTGTAAAATTTGTAGCTTTTTCCGTCAAGTAGGTAGTAATTAGTGGTATGCAAGTGTATCGCCCGCCCGCAATGTTTGTAAGTACGCTTCGGAAATACTGAACCGATTATGAAAATTCTTTCACGATCAGAAAGCTTCACTAATCAGGTGTTATAAGCTATATTTTAACGTCCAACGAAGTGGACACGAGTCGACTAGTAAATTATAAAATTATAAATGTCTATTCAATAACAAACTCGCTGGATTATTTTTTTATGTCAGAGGGAGGCAAACGAGCAGGCGGGTCACGAGACGTTAAGTGATCATAGACAACTGCAACACCCGCGGGGTTACAGAAGCGTTGCCGGCCTGTAAAAAAAAAAGTTGGGCCCCCGGCTCTCCCACTCACCGGACAGAGCATGATGACTGATAACCGCCATTCAGGCGT